>JACXGJ010000268.1:52421-146345 GCA_016801105.1 Esox niger
CACACACACACACACACACACACACACACACACACACCTGCTCCCTCACACATCTGGATATAACCACACACCTGCTCCCTCACACAACTGGACCAGATCACACACACCTGCTCACACACATCAAAAGGACGTCCTTGGTATACTCTCTCTCACTACTGTCTGTTTGATTGGCAGCTGTCTGAGACACTGGTGTTGAACCACGGGGACTTTCTCATCCGCGACTCTCTTTCCAGTCTGGGAAACTATGTGCTGACTATCCGCTGGGGCAACCAAACCCTGCACTTCCTAATTAGCAGGGTCCTTGTTCGGAAAGGTGAGTCCCACACCCGGGTCCAGTACACCCTGGAGGGAGAAGCCTTCCACTCTGTGCCCGCTTTAGTTCACTTCTATGTGGGGAACAAGATGGCTTTGACTCAGCAGAGTGGGGCTCAGATCCACCGTCCCGTCAATCGCACTCTACCACTGCGCTACCTGGAGACAGCATTCACCCTGTCCAACCAAAAGGCCAACCACAAAGGCTGTCTAAACTCTCACTACTGTCAGAAGGGCTCTAGAGGGGCTCTAGTCAACAGCTGCAGTGGGAATGTGACGGACAGGATCTGCCCACTGAGGTGAGACACGTATTTCACTGTTACTGTTTTGTCGTGCTACAAAGATAATTTGTAGGTTCTGACGACCAAGTGTCTCTGTTGTAGTGTTGTGTGTCTGTATGGCTCAATGTGCAGATATCTTTAAATGGGTTTAAGGTTAGGCTTAATGTTAGATTATGTTTATGTCACCATTTGTATACCTACGTTTGACATGTTTGTCTACAGCCCTTCCGCCGTTAACCACAGGGGGTCACTAAAAAGCTTTAGCTTGCCTTCTTCACCAACCGGGGAGAACCCTCTCTCATTAACATTCAGTGAGTAAAGCAACAAGCATCGGCATGTTTTTGTTCTACATTCACAAGATGAAAGACCTGCACTTTAGTGAGAGTGACACACATATTCCATTGCTCTTCAGCAACTTCCTTTTCAAATACAGACACAGACATTGCGGTGTGATATTGTGTAATTGGTTAATGTGCTTTTACACTTCTTGCATGTGGAGTCACCCAGCAGTCTAGGAGTCCTCCGGCCCTTCGATTGCCAGGCGTTATTCCCTCCCCAGCGGTCTCCAGACACCCCAGAAGCAGGATCCAAACCCACCTGTCACCCTTTCCCTTCCCCCAACACAACACTCCTGCCACTCAATGGACCACTATAGCCCAAAGTCCCTCGACTCTTCTAACTACAGACACACAACAGTCCGCTACAGCCCAGGTCTCATCATCCCACAGCTCTCTGAGCACAGACAGTCAACAGACCAGAATCCAAGCCTCTCCAGACCGAATCTATCTCACTCCAGATGCAGACAGCAGCTCCAGCCAGATCTGCCCGCCCCCCGCCCCAGCTCAGAGTTATGTGGAGCGGCTGTGTGCAGAGGAAGAGGGGCCGAGCGTTGGAGACCCTGCGAAGGAGGACAATGGGAATGTATATGAGGTCCCTATAGCAGAGACAGCTTCTGCCTTCAAACCGAGAATGTACTGGTCCCCACTATTGCCCACCGAGAACAGGCCACTGGAGATGGGGGCTCTGAGGAGGGTCAAGGAGCTGCTAGCCCAGGTGGATGCCAAAACATTGGCTAAACACATCACCAAGGCTGACTGCATGGTACTGATGCACGCTAACACACACACACCTGTTGGCACCACCCATAGATCTCTTTCTTACCATGTTTCTGTCCTCAGGCTGCCAGGATATTGTATGTGACTCCAGAAATGGAGAGGAAAATGGGTGTAAGTTCTGGGATGGAGCTATTGACCCTCCCACATGGTCACCAACTCCGTTTGGACCTGCTGGAAAGGTGTGTACAGGCATGACTTGAGATATATATCCACACACATTTAAAAAGCAATGTTTCCTCTGTCGTCGCCAAATTATTCATGTTTTTGTTGAGTCCAAATTCTGTCACTTCAGGTTCCAGACTATGTCCCTCATGCTAGCTGTGCATGTGCTGGGTTGCACTGGCAGTACTGAAGAGAGAGCTGCCCTGCTGCACAAAGCCATTGAGATGGCCGCTGAGCTCAAGAGCAGCCTGGGAAACATGTTTGGCTTCGCTGCAATCATGAGGGCTTTGGAGCTGCCACAGGTACGTCACTTTTATTGGAGTGTTATGTATACGTAACTCTAGATGTACTTATTTGTGCAAAGTGTGATTCTAATACAGAAACTGGATATTAAACTGTAAATTTATGGATGGGAAAACCACGAGTTGCATTGAGTTGTACTTCACAGATCTCCCGTCTGGAGCAGACATGGATGGTGTTACGCCAGCGACACACAGAGGGCGCAATCCTCTACGAGAAAACCTTGAAGCCTTTCATGAAGAGAATGAATGATGGGAAAGGTAGTTCATCCTCATCTCTCCCCAGAGACATCTACATGTCAGTATATAGTATTGGCTGGGAATGACTTATTTACAGTCAATACTACATACTGACACCAATATTACATACTGGCATTCTGTTCCAAGTAGAGAAATGGGTTTCAACTATGCACCCTGGGGGCAGTGGGTACAAACATAGGCATTAGTGGGTAAAAACATGGGCATTAGTGGGTACATAATGCACCTTCGATGGACATCTTCCTCCCCTCTTTTCAGAGAGCTCTTCGTTGGCCAACACATCTTTTCCCCATGTGATGCCCCTCCTGTCCCTACTGGAGAAGAGCATGGCGGTGGCAGAGGGGGCAGAGCCATGGGAGACTGCGGAAACTGGAGTGGACGTGTTAATGAGTCACCTGGAGGCCGCGCGCACCATCGCACAGCTGGGGGGCATTTACCGGACCAACGCAGAGACCAAACTAATGGGTGAGAGGATAGAAGTCTCGTTAGGTGTGCTTAAGATCCTGAAAGTGCATCTTTACGTCCGCCACCACTTAGAATTCACAACTTACATGCATAGCCTTATGAATGAAGCTTTAATTGTGAAATGTGTGGGTTGTTGTGAAAATCCAGGGTTCCAGGAGCAAGACGAGGTTCTGGAACTTTTCCTCACCGAATTCCAGATGCGGTTGCTGTGGGGCAGTCGGGGATCAGAGGAGAACCAGGAGCAGCGATATGCCAAATTTGACCAGGTGTTGAGTGCCCTGTCCAGTAAACTGGAGCCCCCCCATCTGGCACAGGGACCTTCAAATGGAATGGGTCTCTATCTTGTCTTGACAGGCAAATAATATCCAATGCTCAGTATTAAATGGTGTAGCTATTTCAGAAACACCCAGTGAAGGGTTTGTGTCTTCATGGTTCTCTTGAAATGCCATGACAAAGCTGAAGTTGATCATGGGTAATAAAATGATGGGGCTGAGGCCTTAATGATGGGATGAATGTAAGGATGTAGAGATAACCTACTAATGAAGTGTTTTCAAAACACTGGGACCTACATGTCGTGCTCTGAAATACAATGATATGAATCATGCTGTCTTTAAATGGCTCGTCCAAGGTCGTTCGATTCAGTATCATATGCTGCAGTTGTAGTGAAAGAACCTTGTACAGAGTGCAAAATTATCACGCTCCATTCATTTTTTTGTATCAATTGTGCTTGATTGTGTTTATAATAAGCCTGCGTACGAAGGCTGTGCCTTATGAGAGTACATTTTGTAGCACTAAATGGTAACATTGTTACAGTACTCATGGCACACAGAGGTCAAAATAAAGATGTCGCTTAAGTAATGTAATGTTCATTCTCAATAAACATAAATATATTGGTGTATATTTTAGTGAACTATTTTCTCGGAACCTAAACTCATATTATATATTTGTCAAAACTTAAATTTAATCAAACATTTACTAATGACACTTTTTTTGGGATGGTTGTCATTCGGTTGGATTTAACACAATAAAAAGAGCACAATGTGTATGTGCATTTCTATGTAAATATTGTATCGGGTAAGAGGTCATTATTCATTAATCCTTAACATTACTTAGAATACAAAAAATACGTCTAAATCAAACATGTCATATTACATTTGTCCAGCAGATGTCCCTGCGGTGCACTGTGTTGGAAAGCTTCGTGCGAAACAAGACTCAATGTTCAGAAAGCCCTGGTTTCCCATCCCTTCTCTGGGGATGCATCCTGGTGGCTCAGATGGTGTTGTCTTGTGGCAAGGGGCGCCTTATGAGGGGAAAGGTTAGGACGATTCTAACTGCCAGTGACTGACAGGGGCCCTAACAAGTTATTAGAACATTAGGTTAAAAAAATCTACATTAAATATCAACCTTTCCACCCATTCAATTGTCCTTGTTGTCTGGATCAAGTAAACATCCGTAGACTTTGTATTGTGCCCCCAGCCCCCCACCCCCATAATGGTTCTATCCTGTCTCCAGTTCAGACACGCACCGTACTAGCTGGCAGTGAGTTACGAGTGCCGTTGGAGCATCAATGATGTCTCCGATTACTAAAGAAATATCTGGTTTTCTAAAATGAAAAGAAAGAAAAGACAAGAATGGGCGACAGTATTTGTTACCCAATTTTTCAAAACGAAGGTAAGTGTGTTGTGGAAATTAGGCTTAGTCTGTAGTGAAAATTGTACTTTTTCTCCCTTGACATTAGCTACATAATCTTCACAGAAGATTCTGAGTTTTTATATTTAATTCCTCTTTTAGTCGACGTTTAATTAATGCAGGCCACTTCAGGCCCACCAGCTCTATCAGCCCATCACCATAACCCTAAACCAGCCCTACTCCCAATTGAAGGAGATGAGCAGCATTGTTTTGAATGACATGCCATAATTGCAAGGGGTGCGTGGGATTTTTCATTATTATGAAAAAAATGAAAAGTTTAAGCTGTTAGATACTGTCATGGAGAATCAACTCTAATGATTTCTAATGAGTATCTCCACCTCTTAAAAATAGATTTCAAGTAATAAGCTACCAACTGTATCATTAAAAGCCATCGTTCTGAGGATTGCAGTTTTCACAGGTCCATACATTTGCTGGCACGTAGATATAACCTAGTCTGACATTTGGTAGACCTGGACAGTTTTATCCGCATATTGCAGTAGTCGAATACGTGAATATGAAATTTTCTTTACCGCGATAGAAATTTAACCATGACACTTGCTCTCGAAGTTGCTTTACGGTATCTTGAAATGCCACTTCCGTTTGTAGTGTTTTTGTTTTGACTATGTTCCATCAACTGTATTGTGGGAGTTGAGGTTCCATTCAAGCATTGCTGTGGTTTGTTGGAATCAATTTAGAGATGTAGAGAACTACAAACAACGCGCCCTAGCGTGAAATGACGTGTTTTTGATGTGCAATGTGTAACATTCTACGTGATCACTTTACAGCAAGATGTTGGTTGTCAGAAGTGCTGTGATACAGTTCGTTTTAATGGTTTTACTTTATTCCTTTCACTGTGTCGATTGTGTCTTTGAAAGGCTAGTCTGCACCATATCTGAGAACTGCGATTGTGATTTTAAACCAAATATACGAGGTAAGAAAATAGTAACAATGTAAGTGTAGCTAATTAGCTAGCTAACAAAAAGAGTTCATACGTCCTTAGTTGGTAGTGATATAAAATGTTATGCAGACGACTAGCTAGCTGGTTACTTTTTTATTTTGAATATTTTTTTAGGATACTACTGAAACGTTCAGTGATCTACGGGATGTTTTTTCTCTGTAGCTTTATATCCAGCCTTGGTCCATCCGCATGTTAAATTTTCACTGCGTGATAGTGACTGGTATTTTGGTAGAATATGACCAACATCTTTATTTTTGTACACCTGCTTTCGTTCACTCTCAGAGTAGAGTAAAAGATAGATTGCTATAGCAACGTGTCAGTGTAGGATTGAGGTGACCGCTTTTCTGTGTGATTTGCGTGGCTGTTGGTTCTGAAAATATTATTTTCAGGGCCGTGTAAGTAGACATACTTGCGTTTACTAATTTAGTACACCAATAGGGGATTCATACTCGAGCAACTACAGTACCCAATATACCCAGTGGCATGATTAGAGAAATATTTACTGAAATATCCAGAGAACGCTCTCACATTGTATCTTCCCTAAAGGAGAGGAGAGTGAATAAGGGACTGGATCTGTTACACGTCAGAACTGATGGTTTTAAAAGGTCATCACTGTTACCCAAGAGTTGACTGGAACCGCAATATACACAAATCACTGTGTCAGAACCACTTCAGTTAAAAAGATGGCTATAAAGGACCATACAATGACTGATTATGATCTAAGTTTAGCTGTTTTTGAAACACTAGTCAGACAGGACCAAGACAATAATAAGTGTGAAGAGCCATTAAGGTGGGTCCTGTATACAGCCTACATTAACCAGGCTTTGAGTAAAACACCTACATTTCAATCATGTTTTAGGCATAATCTAGATTTGCAATGTGGTGTCAGGGGACTACATAGACAATTTTACATAAATCCATGCTACCTGATTTCATATACAGTGGGGAGAACAAGTATTTGCAAATTAATTATTTGAAAATCATACAATGTGATTTTCTGGATTTTTGTTTTAGATTCCGTCTCACAGTTGAAGTGTACCTATGATAAAAATAAGACCTGTACATGCTTTGTAAGTAGAAAAACCTGCAAAATCAGCAGTGTATCAAATACTTGTTCTCCCCACTGTATGTTACGTTACATTACAATGCGCTACCAAAATGTATAATACATTTCGAATTGTCTAAAATGTAACATATCTCACAAACACTATTAAAATGTATAATATGATACAAACGTATCACGAGCGGTATGAAAACGTATCATTCATTACAAATTTGCACAAAATGAACAAGCTGTGTTTCAAACCGGCAACGTTCAGGTCTGAAGGCGCACGCCCTACCCATTGCTCCACACAAGGTTTTTTTTATATTTGGGGGACGAGTAATGGCTTTACCAAAGTCTCTACAATATGAAATAAATGCATTTTAACATTACAATTAGGTTATATCACAGCACTTGGGTTATGGTTAAGGTAAGCTATCACAGCCCTGGGGTTAAGGTACAGTATCACAGCACTGGGGTTAGGGTTAAGGTGTGGGTTAGGGTTAGTAAGAAAATCACTTGTAACATAACACCCCTCCTGCTGCCTCTCAGCAAGATCCCATTTGGAGCAGTGGGTAGGGCAGCCATCTGTGGAGTAGAAGGAACATGGCCTCTTGCCTTTTTTCTGGATTATTACTCTAAAGTTACTTTACCTTATTTAATATATCTTACGAATTTGACTGTCAAAGATTTGCGTTGTCCCCTGAGACCAGGTTGAGATTTATTGTGTTTCATTCAGATCTAAATGGCTCCCATCTGGAAATGTCAGTTGCCAGCAGATTTATTAAAATAGTGTGTTCAGTTCACCACATCAAGTGTTCCTCTCTAGAGCCCTGTTATGATCCTGTCAGACTTCAACAGCTGTACAATGAAGATGTTGCTACCAGTATATCATCAGTACGTTGCCATCATTACCCAGGTCATTAAAATCAGTACCCCTGATAACAATACATCTAATTGTGTCCCACCAAACAGCAACTTGAAAGTTCAAGCACAGACCCAGAGATTTTGCTCATTAACAACCTGAATGGCCATAATGAAGGACACAGCAAGAAACACAAAGGAGAGCCTCAAGGCTGAAAGGTTGTCAGTGATGTAGCCAGAACTTGCAGTGAGTGTGAACCTCACTGCAAGCAAAACCAGACTTCAAAAGAGACCAAACAACCATCCCAGCCCTGGAGATTGACAGATCATTGAGTTGTTAGATAACTAGAAATACCTAGAAACCATAATTGACCACAAGCCCTCAAAAGAAACACTGAACACCTTTGTCATAATACACACAGTAATACAATGAATAGTCCTAAACCGTCCCAGAGTTACAGGAGTTTAGAAAAGGCAGAAATAAGTGTTTTGGGCTATTTATTTTATACAAATTAAAGATAGACATGCTCTATTACTGAGGATTAATCCAATTTTGATTTCAATGTTTGAATAATTCATTATCATGTGTTTTAGTCTTGATTTTTACATGTTTTAAATGATAATGATCATATTTTAAATTATGTCATCATGCCAAATCCCAAATCAATCATGGAAAGCTTGTTGATCTATCTACATTGTTAGTTTTCATTTCTGGCACTAAGATCGGAATCTATCTTCCCAGGTTTGGAATGGGATCTGTATAAGAATCTTTACGGACAGCATCTGGCCCAGGACATAGTGTCGGAGGAGGTGACGAACTTCCTTCAGGCTGAGAATCCAGACCGGCCCCTCGTCTTGTCCTTCCACGGGGCGTCAGGGACGGGCAAGACTCTGGTCAGCTCCATGATTGGAAGGCACCTGTATGGCACGGCTATGGGCAGCCCCTACATCCACCAATTTGTGCCCACTCTACACTTCCCCATGCCTGAACACGCCAAACAGTACCGGGTAGTTCGTCTCTGCCAACTGAACATTGTCATGGCCTTCTTAAAGCTTATACACACATCCCAGTTAGGGTTAGTCTTTGTGGTGCCCGCTGTTTGACCAAGTATAATTGCCGTTCCATCAGCCTGACGCTCAGTTATGCATCATCTTTGCACGGCATGCTGTCAGAGGCCACGCCTTTTAAAGCATCCCATTGGTTCACTGCTGTCCTCTGTTGCCTCGTAGGTGGAGCTGAAGCGCTGGTTGGAAGGGAACCTGACGGCCTGTGCCCGCTCCATATTCATATTCGACGAAATGGAGAAGATGCCCCCGGGGGTCATTGACATCGTGGCGCCCTTCCTGGGGCCCTCACACTCCGTGTTTGGCACCAACTACCGCAAGGCCATCTACGTCTTCATCAGGTAGCTGCTGGCGGATGTAGACGGGCGCAGGATGTCGTCGTGGCGCCGCTGTGTAGTCATCTCACCGTTACTGTCAGTGAACTTGGTTGGAGCTCCTGGGTGGTGGTCTGTCGTTGTGCAGTTCAGTAAACCTACGTTAGTGCTCTGGTGGTTGTGGTACTAGTACTCCTGGTGAAGATGTTGACGGCCTGTCAGACGGCCTGTGGCCGACCAGTGGATGTCTTATCGCGGTAGACGTGCTTAATCTGAAGGCTTGAATGAGCAAATGCCCATGTGATTGTTAGTACATCCCCTGTAGTGTATTTCCAGTTACTGTGCGCAGACTGAGGATACTGCCGATGCTCTGTTTAGTCGTGCTTATTCAGAGCTCTGAATGGGGGGTGTGATGGCTTTGGTTACTGCTTTGTACCTCCAGGGGTTTATTATGGAGGTTGGATGTGTTGTTTGTTTGACAAAGCGACGGTCTGAGATGGAAGCGCTTATACATGTCATCAGTGTGTGTGTGTGTGTGTGCGTGCGTGCGTGCGTGCGTGCGCGTATGTGTGTTTGGTGACATCTTTAGCGGTCACTCTCCCTTCTTGCATGCCGTGAAACCACAGGCCCGTCGCTTTGACCCATTCCACGGGTCTTCACCTCTAGTCTGGCCCAAATCACAACTGCTGTGGATGTATTATTCAACATCAGCACCACATCAATGAGAGGTCATGTCTTGAGCTGGGACGTGAGCGGGCCTGCTATTTGGTGATGGACAATATTGTGCAATGTGTCCGTTTTTAGTTTGTGACCAAAGTGCGGTTGACGGACTGTGTTCTGTGGTTGCAGCACAATCGGAGAGGAGGTTATCAACCGCGTGGCCCTGGAGACCCGGCAGGCCGGCAGGGAGAGAGAAGAGATACGGCTAGTGGATCTGGAGGACGACATTTCACAGGCTGTGTACAACAACAAAAGAAGTATGAACGTGAAGAATATACACAGCTGATATGCAAATAGAAACAGAATGCAATTATTTTTGTGGTAACATAGGCTAGATTATATCCCCTTGGGCAGTATAAGAGTAGGGGTTTCCACGATTCTCTTGTGATGAAAAAGTCACCTATATTGATAGTATTGTATCAATGCCACTAATGAAAGTATAACAAAAGTTTTTGCGCCATGAAATAGCTTTGGCCGTGTTACGTTCAAGTAGTAAATTAGATACTAGTAAGCTACATACTGTTACTGCATAATAAGCTGTTGAAAAAAATGCTCTAATGTTGAGATGCTATACCTACATTGGGCAAATGTATTGCAGCTTGGTGTAGTGGTTAAAGCACAGCCACTCACATGGGAGACCTGGGTTTGAATCTAGTGAAGAAAAAAACATTTATCATTTTAATTGCAGGTCAGCTGAACTAACCTTGCCTGGTTCCTTGTCAGTTTTTTTAGCTTTACACAACCTTTCCAGTTGTTTGTTGCCATGTCCCAGCTGTTTTGAAACGTGTTGCAGGCATCAAATTCCCAATTTTTTGTAGAATACAACCATTCCCAATTCACTTAGAATACAACCATTCTCAAGTAATTTAGAACACAACCATTCCTAAGTCATTTAGAACACAACCATTCCTAAGTCGTTTAGAACACAACCATTCCCAAGTCGTTTAGAACACAACCATTCCCAAGTCGTTTAGAACACAACCATTCCCAAGTCGTTTAGAACACAACCATCCCAAGTCGTTTAGAACACAACCATTCTCAAGTTCATTATTTTTTAGTTCAGTCTGTTCTAAACAGCCCGGTTCTCCGTCCAGGTGGATTCTTCCATTCCAGGATCATCCAGGGGAAACTGTTGACCAGTTTTGTGCCCTTCCTCCCCCTGGGCAGACGGCATGTGGAGCGCTGTGCCTACAGAGAGCTCTGTCAACGTGGTGAGTGCCAGCGTAAAGATGTGGTGGAGGCAGTAGGGGGAGCTGTTGTCTACATGCCTGAGAAAGGACAACATTTCTCCAGCACAGGCTGCAAGTCTGTGCCAGCCAAAATCAACTTATTCCTATGAGTTGGACGACATTTTATCTGTCGCTAAAGTTAGAATCGTGGCTGACCAGAAGAAGTGGGAGGACGGAAGGGAAACCCTAAAGACTGGTTGGGGTGGAATTCAGCTGATAATGGTAACTACGGTATGCAGACACCTCAGAGTGGAAGACTGATTGGACCCTCTCCTGTGGATGCATGTAGATCCTGTCATCGGTACGGTTGAAGTCACAAATAAAGGCTCAGTGACTTAGTTCTGATTCTGAATGCTGAACTTGTAAGGTGGCCCCAGCCCAGGACAAGGAAGCATTGGGATTGAGGGAGTGGAAGTGGAACTGGGATTCTACCTCCAATCCAATGATTCCTTATCTAGGGAAGTATAATTCAAAGCCAATTGTCCTGCCAGCTTTTACTGGGGAAGTTATACATTGTTTATGTGATAATGTAGGCATGGAAGATGATGCATCCTATCCATTTCTGACAGATTTTATGTTTGAAACTAAATCTGTAATTACTTGAAAGTAGAAGAATCATGCCTATTAGCGGGATCAATGTGACTGCTCGGAGAGTGAGTGTGCTCCTCCAGACAGTAGGTGGCAGTAGGGGCTATTTTAATTGCCAGGAGATTGTCTCAAAAGTTGGTGCTTTTTAATTATTTTATATTATTTTTTATTCAAATCAAATTTTTTATGAAGAATGTTGTTTGCATTTACATTGTCTGTTAATGAAAAGAGAAACGGAATAAATGAAAAAATAGGATGGTTTCTAAATATTGAATCCATACATTGGGAGGGTGCACTTTACTATGAAATGCATAAGATCTCTACACATTACGCATGAAGACATCCAGGATAACATGTCGGTTGACTTTATTTTGTTTAATTTGTTGATACATATAGTTACAATGCATTAGAAAAAGTATTATATTTTGACTCTCAATAGCAAACTTTAAATCAAGATGTAATTATTTTATAGACTACAATTGGAGGGAGTACTTTCATAGTATCAGAAGGGATTCGGGGATTTTAATGTTTTATTGGATAGAGACAAAGGAAAAATTGAGTTTTTGCTAAGAGCAGTGGGCCTGAATCAAACCTATGCTGCAACAGTAGATGAAGACAGCGGCCTGGACTGCTGAATACCCTAGAACATTTTCTTAATGATTTCTTGCTATATTGACTACAGTTTGAAAACCCTGGTATGTATGTATATTTATCCAGAAATTAACTGCTTGATTATTTTCTATTGTTTTTTGTTCTATGGGTCAACTAAAACAAATTAGTTAATTGCCTCAGTGTCTTCATCAGTTATTTTAATTTGCTTTTAGACAATGTGTGTCATTTGTTACACCCCCCTTATTTTCATCTTTTAGTTATTTTCTCCTTAAAGTGACTCCAGGGAAAGTTTTACACCATCTGTAAATTTCAGTTGTTTGTCTCCAATATATGTCTAGCTTTTTATCTGGATATTTTTGCCATGCACAAGTATAATATTTATCAAATGCTGTTTCTCTCATCCTTTAGTGTGACTGAAAATGAATGTATTTTGATGCTTTGTTAGAGTTCTATTACAAAAAATTACATTTCATGCTTCATTTGAACAAAGAAGTCTTACATTGTGTCAGCCTCAACCTTAGAAGTGTTATTTTGATGAGTGTGTTCTAATATTATTCCCCCTCAATTTTCTTTATGTCAACCCTGATTTTGTCTGATTTGCTGTCCAAGGTTCCAGGATGTTTTGTCAAGACCAGCCCTTGGATTCGCAATAAATATCACAGTTTCTTTTAATGCTGTCGGGTTGTGGAATCAACTGTGATGAAAAGGAAGATAATTACGCTAACTCTGAAGATGTAAATGAGAACCAGAGCAGAAAAAAATTGTATTTTTCCTCTGTTAAGTTTAGATCTTCCTCAGACAGAAAAAAGCCACCAGACCGAAAAGTCGAACAAGAAATGTTCCAAATCAACATGTCCAGATTCCTCCAGAAACAAGAAAAGAGATAAGCAGAAACCAGATCCAAAAATGGCCAGACTGTCTAAGGACAAGAACAGTGGATCAACCTGATCTCAAAAATTAGGTAATCTTGATGGAAACCAAACTCAAGTTGAGTAGATCAGCATTTCCCTAGAGTTGTTTCCATACAGACCTGTCACCCAGCCTCCTAGCAACATGTCCAGCTGCTCCAAGACTCTCCAAACCTCAGCTTCAACCTCATGCCAATCCGGCACATTACTGTCTTCCATGCAGAAGAAGTACACAGGTTCCATGGACTGTTCATTGGACTGGCAGGTGTTGCCAGGTGTGCCATACCTAACATTTCCAGGAGATGAGGGAGACAAAAGCACTGGTGAGAAACAAGCTGGCAGCACATTCTTTAGACAATGTGTGATAACGGTTAAATCAGAACATTCCAGCACAACGGACTCCGATTACATCTCAAGTGACAGCACAACCAGCTCTCTGACATCAGTGATTAGCTACCCCTGGTCTGAACTGTCAAGTCCTGATCTTACTTGGAAAGGAGACTCTCATCGGTGGTTTGCCTAAAAATAATGATGACAGTGATCAAGACCACAACAGCACAATCAGAGATCTGAACCATACTAGGGGTTGTCAGAGCAGGTCAGAAATCGATATCTACCCTTCTGCCAAAGCAAGCACCACTGAGGGTGACACTGCTGAATATAAAGAGGACCCGAGCTCTAGCAGGCACAAAACTCCTGAAAACAATCTCCTGGACTAATACCTGAGGCTGGAGGAACTGGAGAACAAGGTTTATTTTTTCTTTATGGAACCATCTGACCAAGCAACCAAACAATCTGTCTAATTCATCCAGCTAGTCAGCAACCCTCCATTTGACTAGCTAGCAAGCTATCCAACTCATTAGTCTTCACTTAGGAAACAGTAAGTCCTAGTCCTGATCCTTCAGAAGATCTAATTATATACTAATCACATTGGTGTGATTCACTAATAAATCAATGATAGCATAAAATATTGCAGTTGATGTAATTCTGTATTGGTGTAAGAAAAGTGTTGAAATTCAGGATAAATGGGTTTATATAAAAACAGGAAGAAGAAACCCGAATAGATTGCCATAGCCTACTTACCAAGCAGAATATGAAGGGAATATAGGCTACACTGCTCAAAAATTTAAGGGAACACTGAAATCACATATCGGGTCTCGAATAACTATATTAAAGATCAAAATCACTACTGTACATTATGTAAATAATTGAGAACAAAATGACATAAATGACAAACTTTGCAACTGTAAGTTTTTACTTTTCTTATTTCAGGTAAACGGTACCTATAAATCAGTATCTGCTAAATAATTAGATGAGCTATTTACATTTTAGTCGCTGAATATTTTCATTTTTTTAAGAAACGGCAAATTTATAAATTTGGTCCATCTTTTTGATTAGGGTTATTCAGTTCTGTGCGGTGGAGATGCTAGTTAACATTAGCTAAGTTAAGTTATTAACAGTAGAGGGACAACTTTTTTAACTGTGTAGTTGATTTTCACTTATAAAAATTTCATATCGATCATATGAAACATTCTACCAGTCATATTCGTAGTATTTCTTATTCAGGGACTGCTGAGGAGATTTACAGCCCTCTTAGAGTGAAGGGGGCGAAGGAAACCCTCTTCAATGGGATAAGAAATCCTTCCAAAACTGGATGGAAGTGAGAAGAGATTATGAAGATTATAATTTTGGCAAATATTACAGGTTCACTTAAATACAAAATAGTCCTCCTAGCCATTAGAGTTGAGGTATGATGTACATTGTGGTAGCAGGTGGAAAATAGGCACCTGCTGCTTCCAGCCAAATGGCATTTTATGTAGGACAATGGGTTGTGGAGAATGCAGCAGGCAGAAATCACCTTGGGCACAAACAGAGGACGCACTTCCAGAGCCCTCAAAAGATGATCTCAAGCAGGTTTTCAGCATGCCAAACATGCACTCGATTACACGCCTTGGTTTGGTGGCCATTGAACCGGGCCTCATGGTGTAGAAGTGTTATACAGTTACATTATTTGGTAGTATTATTTACTGTGTTATTTACGTCCACTACCAAGATGTTTTCCTCATGTATACGTTTAAGACTTTGATCAGTGTTGAAAACAGAGTACATGGTAGTGACTTGTTAGGTCCAGGAAATATCCCAACCAGCTACAGGCTGTCGAAACAGGGATGACAGGCACAGGATGCTGCGGACATGGATATCCACCTTCTACTGAAAATAATTCTGTTTGATTTTGTTCAATAACATTTTTTAGACCGTAATGCCTCATTGTGTGGTTTATAAATTGTTCATAATTGAATTGGAAACACCTTAACCCATTGTGAAGTGGTTGATTGTCATTGCAATACTGTGTAATTTGTGGTCCAAGATGATTTGGACCTACTAAAATTGTTCTGATTCATTTTGTGGAATTGGCAACAAGCAATTGCCACTAGGGATCTCCCGTAAGGCATTTGCTTCATGAGATGGTTGGGGTTTCCATTAAGGTTATGTTTCTGTTCCATCACTTACACTGAGTGTCAACATGATGTAGCCTTGCCATTCTCCTCATTCTGGCCTTCTGGATCAGGTGCCTTCGCTCAGCGTCCTCCTACGTACACATCTATCTCTAATCAGTTGTCGTGACAATATTTTACATCTTCTTTTAAACGCATGGTAGCTCTTTAATGTGCTCATGAAATTCACGAGGTACCAGCGGGAAAACGCTGAGGAAAAAGATAAAAAGGTATGAGGTAGATAAATATATCAATATAGTGGTAGAGACAAGGCAATTCACACGTGAGCATCATAAAACTTTTTACGTATTTTAGTACACTTCCTATGAAATGAGTGAAATGACAAACACTCGTTTTGAGTATGTCTTTAACTGTATGAAGTCGGCGCCTACGTTAAAAACAAAATTAATACACAAACACAATACAGCAAACGTTACAGCAAAAGTGTTTCACAAGTTGCGCTGACGCCAGTGTTTTCATGTCGCTGCTTAAAGGATCTGAGCCCGGGTATTGCGCAATAGCCAAGCACACGTGCATCTAAATTTACATAGAAGGGTTCTCCGTCCTCGCGATCTTGCAAGGCCATTCTTTGAAGGACACTGAGCAAGAACGTTCTTCTCAAGGACACAAGTATGTTCTTAGCGTACTTGGAATTGATAAACAGCTGTCAATTCCAGTCATCCAGGGTAGAGCAAATTCTCCTCCCCAGAACATCGATATGATGAATCAGAAGAGCATCCCTCCGCTCAATCTCCACGGACAGATGGACGGTTTAAAACGTGTCATTCACCATATAGCCACAGGAAATAAACAGGCATGGATGCATGTGGGTGCATTCTCAGGTGACAATGTGAAAAGCCAGAGAAAACTAGCCATGTCACGCCAGGGTTGATGTCCCTAGACTTGATTAGAGTTGTTCTTGTCGAGTCCCAACACTCCTCTTCTAAGACTAACATCTTCTGTCTCCTCACATTTGGAGAGCCTTGTCTCAAGACCCTTGAGACTTCCTCACACACATGCCACTTCTCTCCAACCCGCTCCACTGTGATGACTCCATTAGCCCTTCCACCCCACGCGCCCATCAGTGAGGACGAGGGACCTAAATAGTCACTGCTCTGAGAGGCCTCTTCACCTCAGCTGGAGTAAAACAAAGGTTTAATGTATCGCCATCCCTGGACAAAAAGACGCCCAGATAATGTCAGCATGACCCCCGTCCTCAGACACCACTCCTGGCCTGACCTCTGGGCCTGCTAGTGCCTGCGTTCACACGCTCCTCCAGGACAGCTGGACCAGCCTGGGCCCGGGCCTCCATCCAGACCCTCTATGACCATTCCTCCCTTCTGCTCCTCCATCACAAATCGGGTTTAAAAAGGCACGGCACCACCTCCCTCACTCCCCCTCTTCCCTGGGCAACAATGGGCAGCTCCAACTCCCCACCCCTCTCCCCCACTCCTCCTCCTCCTCCACCCCTCTCCCCCACTCCTCCTCCTCCTCCACCCCTCTCCCCCGCTCCTCCTCCTCCACATCTGTGAGTGCCCCACTGCCTGCTTATTCTTCCCCTAACCGCTCCATTATTGGCCTTCTTTCACTTGTAAATGTGGCCAGCGATACTTCTGATGGGTCTTTTATCCACTCGGTCGGGTTCAGAGGGGAGGTGGGGGCCGGGGAAGGGAGGGGGCAGCGGGGGGGGGGGAGTCGGGTGGGCCGGGGCGGACGGACAACTACGACAAAGAGTTAAATCCTTTTTTGTGTGCAATCACTTGGGACTGTTGGCAAACCGAACTCTCGCCTGCATTCCTGTAACCTCCCTGGCACAGCGGAAGCAGCAGAGAGAAGCCACTGGACGAGCATTTGGGTTATTTTATGGACTCGTGCTGGAACACTATCACTGCAAGTGGTGGAGTGTGAGTCTGGGACACGATCATACTGGTCTAATCTGACAGCGTTGGGATGACACAGTTGTAACTTCCTGCCAATTTCAACGTTAGCTGTTCAATCATAATGTTTTTTTAAATGCACATTATTTGGCTGTGATGCGGTGTTGTAATATCCTCTTCAACACGCTGGGTTAAGCATAAGAATGTTTGTCAGGAATAGTTTCCGTGTGGGCGGATAGGTCCAGGAGACAAAGGGAAAGACAAGCTTCGAATGGCCACCCTGGTGTCACGGCTCGGTCAGTGTATGTGGGATTATATGTTATTTTAGCTTCTGTTCTGACCACAACAAAAACCCTCACTCCACAAAGGGGGTTGTCTCTGTGGCAATAGTCACCACGACAACAGGTGGACAATGGGGGAAGCGATGGGGGTGGGGGTTGTCTAAGAGGGAGTGATGGGGGAAGTAGGAAGGGGCAGGGGTGACCTTGGCTTCTATGTTGGTCAGATCTGTTGTAAAGGCCACAGGCCTGCTGGGTTTAGGTATGAGAAGATGTGAGGAGGAATAATATCACGATGGCTCACTCCCTTCAAACTTGGCAAGATTAATGACAACATCAGCCCGTCTCCCCCTTCCCAAAGCCCCCCACCCCACACACACACAAACAGCGGTCCATCTGACCTTTGTAGGCCTGCTGCTGCTTAAACACTAACCCCCCGTCCTTCGACATGGTCACTTTCCCAACACTGTTGACTGATGAGTGACTGCATTCCCACCCACAAGTTATGGTAATGAGGCAGATAATGCCAAGGTATAGTCTTCTTAGGAACTGCCATGTCCGTGGTGTAATGACAACCAAAGTAGATACATCTGCATCAGTTCCAGTCCTGCTTTTGCTAGTGTTAAGCCATGTCGACTAAAGCACAACGCAAAGACATATAATAACCAGGTCTTTTAGTAGCAATTCGGAAGATTAGATGGGGCGTTGATGAGGACACCGGCAATAATAAAGGGATTGTTTATTTTTCTGTCCTTAAGAGTATAACATGTCTCCCTCTGATTGGTTCAATGGTGTTGTTGAGAAAAACTAAAAGCATTGTGTTGGTCGCTGGCTCAAATAAATGATGTCATCCCGCTCCTGACATTCAGAGCTTTGCTATGGCAGAGTATGTCAGTAATGTTGACTCCATTTAGAGGTTGGTCAATGTTGCAGTGTTTCAGATATCCACTGTCCTAGACAATAGAACTGGGTTTCTCAGTTGCACCACAGGGTAGCGGCGATGTGGTGGTGGTGACGAAGGCGTTGAAGGCGATGGCGTGGTGGGGACAAAGAGTACAGAGCGGGCAATGTGAGCGGTCTGGCTCTGCGAGTGGTCAGTCATGTCAACGATGGACCCAGACTCCTCCGCTGTCCCACACTAACAGTCCCACTCACAGAGTCACATTCTCTCCCACTCACATGACTCCCTGCTGCCATGGACTGGGTGAAGGATAGTGGCGCTATCCTGAACGGCTGCTCCACACAAAAGCTCCATATTTCACACATTGTGTATGCGTGTGAATCCGAAATGTTTAGATGTTTGTCCGAGGTGCCGTCGGAGCTTACCATGGCAGAGGAAACTGGCTTGATTCGGCATAGGCTGCTGGAGATGACATATCCGGGTGGTGGTGGTTAGGGGGGCGCTGCAGTTCCTGTCGACCTCAGCTATGCTAACACTGGATAACTGTGGTAGTATTGATCTCAGAATACGTCAGGGTAGAAAGGCCTATAGACACAGTGTTGTTACCAGGTTCTCTGTCAAGACATTACTTCGTCCACAATCATCTCTGCCCTCTAAGGGTCCCCAATTTGATACTAATACAAAACTCTAACTCAGTCGTGGTCTGAACGTATCTTTGAGACAAAGAATTGCAAATGACTCAGTAATTGCCCTTATCGCAGTCTTTGACCTTGTTTACACATAGTGCTAACATGTGTCCTGAACTCATCCACATTCTGATCGTGTCCACACGGTAGGTGTTGACTCTCCACCAGCATCTGCATTATTGACCAGATATCCTGGTCCCTCACTGTATGCAAATTATAACCTGGCAATTATTTTACAGGAGGTTCTACGGCTCATTTTAATGTGTAGTTAGTTTAGGCAACGATGTAATGTTGAGTTATAGTAATTATGGCCAAATACGGACTGGGCATGCAGGGTCCCTCAATGGAGACCGGCTGATTTTCTTGGTTATTTCATCTTCAATGGGCAAGTAAACATTTTGTATCTCTAATGTCACCTGATTATCATGGTGACGACACACCGCAGCCCGGGTATTTCCCCTGCATTGTCGAGCAGAAACCTGCAAGAAAAATGTCGCTGTCTAGTTTACCTGTGTGTCTTGAAACAAGCATTGTTATGGTAAAATTTGCAGAATTGCAGGAAATGTGCTTAATCCCTCAAAAATGTATCTCACTCTCAAAATACACTAAAACAGCATGCTTCATCATGTTGGAATTCATCTAGAGTTGCACAGTGTGCTTAAAGAGTCTAGTCAATACAATACGAAGAAATAAAATGAGCAACAGGGAACAGTTAGACAAGAACCTTATACCAGGCTTTAAAACAGCTAACGTAAAGCGTGACATACACAGAGAGCATTCCTATAGAATGACAGGAGATGCTTTTTGCTTATACGTTCGGATGTGGCGTAACATAAGGAATGTTAAGCTAGCATGTGCTGCTCGATTGTAAACAAATGCCACTTGCACAATCCACCCAGTGGTTTGGTGGGGCTAACATTACCACAATGTGCCACTTGATGCGAAAATCATATCAACACTATATTCAATAGAAAATAATTCAAAGACAATTGAGAAATATTATTGTTTCTTAAAAAATATATGCCCATTTTGAATTTGATGCCAGCAACATGTTTGAAAAAAGCTGTGACAGGGGCAGCCAAAGACTAGAGAAGTTGTGTAATGCTAAAAAAGAACCTGGTGGAACATCTGACAACTAATTAGGTCAGTTGGCAACAGGTCAGTAACATGATTGGGTATAAAAAGAGCATCCCAGAGTGGATGAGTCTTTCAGAAGTTCAGATGGGGAGGGGTTCACCACTCTGTGAAAGACTGCGCAGGCAAATAGTGCAACAATTTAAGAATAACATTTCTCAATGTAAAATTGCAAAGCGTTTGGGGACCTCATCATCTACAGTATCAAGGGTGAAAAACAATATTGTATGACCATGTTCTTTGTGCCCGCAGACAGTACTGCATTAAAAACAGATATAGTTCTGTACTGAACATCACTGTATGGGCTCAAGAGCACTTTGGAAAAGCATTGTGTGTGAACACAGTACATAGCTTAAACTGTAGATTAAAACTAAGCTCAACCTACTCCCCTATATTATATTGAGGTTTTAAGTATTAGTGGAATTTTGTGGTTATTGACAGGAAAGCTAGGGAAGTTAGGGAGACAGGTATATAAAGTGCACAGCCAGTTGGCCGAGCCGGGGCTCAAATCTCTGTCGCTAGGGGGCATGTGTGGTCCAGAGTCAAGAGGTTAGCCCGTTAAACCAGTGTCAGGCACAGATTCCACCATATTTCAATGTTTTTTCTTTTTCAGCTGCATTCCAGGTAGACCAAATTAATCTAATAAAGAATTTCCATATTATTGTACTATAGTTGTTTTGATCAGTTGTTCAGTTGTTCAGTTTGATCTGTTAGACTCCTTTATAATTTTTCTGAACTCTGACAGTTATTGATGAATGCAGTTTGCTTGGGAATAAAACAATCTAATTAATGTTATAATTTGGTCTGCATTTCAACAAAAATTACACATCACTTTACAGCAGGCACCGCTGTCAGAGTTCTACTATGTCATTAAAGTGAGGTGTTCTGATCCATGTAATGTTTCCCGTCAGAGTTCCAATGATGAGAGGGACCTAGTAACTCACCCATTCAACGTCACAGGCCCATTATCACAGTCATCAACAGATACGGGTGGTAATTCAATTAAAAATGAAAGAAATATGGAAACCAGGTGTTGACACCACTCATTGTTACAACCACACCAGCTTTATATGCTCTTAATGCACCTGTGTTTATGCCTTCAGACGTTTAGGACCTGTGATATAACGTGTATATTGCACTGCTAAGGGAGCTGCAGTATGTATTACGTGTGGTACATATTACAGTGTTATTGTGACAATATTTACATTGGAAAACATCCCGCGTCTTGGAAAACAAATCTCTTATCATACGTCAAGATATTGTTTAGACTGTTGTAAGACTGAAGAAGGCCATAGGGTAAAACCTTTGTGTAGATTATCCTGATGCATTGAAAAGAAAAACTCTTTTTTTTACATCAAGATTCACGCCACATCTTCGAATACAGGCACATCCCATCCTCCTTTCTTCATGCACTTACTAAACTGTGTGCTCTGCACAGGTTAGGGCCGAGTGTGTGTAGTACAACTAACGACATGAGAAAAGCCTGGGGTTTTCACGTTGTCTGTGCCGAACCGAGCACTCAGTCCCTGCAACCAAACGCCAGCTAATGCTACGGGTGTAGCATCAACTGAGCCGCCCTGAGCCTTCAGTCATCCCTTGCTCTTACAGAGTGGTGTTGTGTCACCCATAGCAATGACACAGACATCTGGTCAGGTGACTGGGGTGTCCAAGGGACATGAGGAAGGAAAGATGCGAATGACCCGGATCAGAACAAAGACTGCTGATGTTTATGGAACCTGATCATCCAGCAATGGTGGTCAGAGATTGGATAAACAGCACTTCTGACGTCATCTTGTTTCCATCTACAATCATACACTCTGTCCATATTTTATTTAAATGGACCATCAGCTTATAAAATGCAGTCAAATCACTGCTTTTCTCTGGCATACAGTAGTCCTTCCTAGTTGGATATTGACAAATGCAGGCATTTAGAGACATAAAACCTCCTCCCAGACGTTTCGTGTTGAAGTACATCTCATTACGTGTTCAACAGAAGATGTTTTAGGCTGGGTTGACACCTTCCAAACACACTACTCAAGCTGTATACCAAATAACTTCCATAAACAACAGGGGCAACACATATTTATAAATGGATATCAGATAATAATCCCTGTAATTTCAATGGCCTCTTCAAGATATGAATCCATTTCATATTAAAACATACTATTCAAAAACAAATTAATTTTAAATCATTCATTTCAATCTTTCAATATCATCCTCTCCCTTTTAGAAGATTATAATCAGAAAGATTGAAGCCATTGGTTGGTTTGTTGTTTAAGATCAGTGTGTTAGTTCTGAAAGGGCCACACTTATTTAACAGATACAACTCCAATTGATCCTCCTAGTAGCTTTACATGCTAACATGCAGAATTAGAGATGATGTTTGGTGAACGCATTACTCAGAACAGTAGCTTTCAATAGCAAGATTAGATTATATTGTAATGTAAAAAAATGTTTTACCCTCTAACATTAAAACAAAACCATATTTGGTTTTCCTGCACTTGAAACATCCAAACAAATTCCATACTGTTCAAATTAGAGCAAATATATAATAATCTTTCCTAGGTTTTAGTTTGAAGCATTATATCTAGGATCCTATCACAGTTAATTATAAGCTCCTATGGTCAAATAATTAATGTTTGAAGATGACATAGGGATTAATAGTTAAGAAGGACATCACCAAATAATGACAAAGAATAGTAAAAAAGAAACACTGACCGATGGGGCAGTGTAAACTGAAAATGTACACAAGCCTATTCTATTCATAAAAAACATATTGGAATAACTGTATCAAGGTAATGTACCTGCTAAATCAGGTCAAAACCAAAGACTGGTCTAAGCAGTACAAAGTAACACATAAAGAATATATTGTTTTAAAAATGAAAATAAATAAGATTTGTATTTTTAGTTGTCATTTGGATTATACATAAACATACATGGAAAAGAATACATCATTTTTTTTATTTCTCATTCATTTATTATTAAAAATTCAACAAAACCAACAACAAATGTCAATATACCCAAGAAAATCAATCAAAGCACAAAAGTAAATAATAGGCTTAGATCGCAATTATATTTGTCATTATATAAACGTATATACCGAAAAGTACTAACGAATTCCGTCTTTATTGGCTTCTAATGGTGTTTTCAGAACATGAAGAGATTGAAAAGGTCAAGGTTTGTTAAACAAAATGAAAATGATACATTCCTCAAGCATTATGCAAATTGTAATCCTAAAACAGAACAAAGAACCGCAACAAAAGCCCACCAGTTGAGCGACAATAAACCCATCTTTGCTTATAGGAGCATTTGAAAGTAGGAAGAAAACAAAAGACGTTAAAAGTTTATTTTAGTAGGATTGGGTCAAGGCCTTAGAAATATTACATTTGCGTAATTTAAACAACTTGCATAAATGAATAAAGTTTTTAGGCTACTTCACAGTTTGCAATAAATTAAGAATGGTTGATGAAGATGGTTCATGCATGTACAAAATGTGTAGGCTGCTGCAAACTATAGCCTATAATGACGATTAGTTTAATATAAGCTAATCGTCTAAAACTTATTTTGACCCATATAATGTGTCTTCTTGGATAATTGGTGGGATTATAAATAAATCGAATAATCAACATGGTAGATTTCCCAATAAGAAATATGACTATGATGACAAGACTAAAAACGTATTTTTACGACACTGGTGTGAAAGGAACCTCTAGCAACAGATGTCCATGCACAATTCTCGGGTTGTGTTTGAAATTTCACAAGAATTGCGTTTGGACAATCAACTGCAAGGGCTCAAAGTGTGTCTCTTCAAACGTATAGCTCTCATAGTTCAAAATATATTTCTCATTTAATCAGTCAAATGTCTTGTATCATTATAATAAAATATGTAACACTTTCAATGTCAATCGAATCATGCACCTGACTTACCACGGATCATCGTATTGGAAGTAGAATAAGTTGCAGGCAATAGAAAGATCATATTAATTTATTTATTCTGGTTATGACAAAATTAAAGTAGCTAATAAAGTTTAAAAAGCAGTCGGCACACTGTCCTAATGTAGCGAAACTTCAATCTCCTTTAAACGTTTTATAATAACCCAGCAGGTCCAATAACACATGCACATTACAAATTCCCAATACGATATCTTATAAATCGCCAATTGTAATCATAACCCAAATACTTTTTTAATTCAACGAAGGCCCTCAAGGTTACACAATTTCCAATTACAAAACTGAAGTAACTTCTTAATTAAATGTCATAATAAGCTCACATGAAATGATGGCTGATTATTTGCGGATTACTCTAAGCATCAGCATTTCGTACAAAATCATCAGAAGAAACGCACACTTTGGAACGAGGCGTTCTTCAAACTCCATTCCGGTTGCGTTTTCCCCTATCTGCACCTGTAAGACGCATCTCGCACATATAGTTCCCACATCATTATACGGCCAAACACAGGCCATTGATATCTACTTCATAATCTTCCAATCGTAGGAACATTGGCTACCGTTTGGTGGTTTATAATAGTAATTTTATAAGGCGACAAAGCAGAACATTTCTCATGCGAGGAAGAAGAGGAAATGGTTCAAACGCTAATGCACCTGCTCCTCCGTGGTCCCAAACTGGATGTCTTGTATACTCCAGCTTTTAGAAAAATTATAAGAAGCGAAAAAAGGGTTATCTGAGTAAACTCGTGGCGCTCCTTCAACTGGCTTTTACTTGATAGGACGACTGCATGGGAATGGCACTGCGCGCTCGCTATTCTGATATCCAAAGGCCTTTCTTGAGCTCTGCTCCACTAACAATAACGGTGTTAGCGAGATGGACGGCAAGAGGGAGTGGGGATGGTCTTCGCTTGGTACTGAATTTGAATAACACCACGGGGTGATAAAAGTCCATTGTGCAGAAGAAGTAATGAATCTGCGCTGTCTCTGATAGCACACACAAGCCAACAGCTGCGAATGAAGAACTAGCAACCTTTTAAAGATACAACAGTCCTATTTTGCCTCTCCAAGACATTTATTTTCAATCAAAACCCTGTTATTCTTGCAAAACCTAGGCTATTGTCTGTAGCCTAATATCGTTCCCCCTCTCGGTCTTGTTTCCATGTCTATGTATACAATGTGACCCAGTAACCACTAACAAATAGCCCTACTGCATATTAACTTGTTTGTTCGTAAATATATTTGCAAGTAATCATTAATGACCAGTTGCTGGGTTTTCAAAGACCATGAGATCAAGTTCATTAGCCTAGAAATAAACCATCACTAAGGAATATAAGCTCATGAAAGTATATAGCCTAGTCATACAACTCTCAAAGGAAGGGTGTGCGTTTCGATCTTCTAGAGCTTTTGGTTGTTGTTTTGAACCAGCCCACAGTGTTGTTCTGAATGATGCAACCTACAGTAAACAAATCTTTGAGCGGATGTTGGTAACAAACTGTAGCATTGCCTACCTGGGTATTATTGCCTGGAGGTGAGCGCTGTTGAACATCTATCCACACATGCGCAGACGCTTTGGGAAGCTGCCGAAAAAGTCGAACCAGCAAGCACTCTTGTTTATAAATTGGCCAAAATCAGTACCACATATTTTAAAATAAAATCTTACAAATAAAATAACATTTTGTATGTAATCTGTGACATTCAATCGATAGAACCAGAATGACTGTGTACTTCACTCTCTTCAGAGGCTTTAGACCAGATTTCAGCAAAAGGAGAAAAGGCGAATTCGCCATTTAAGTGATAATTACCCTATTATTTAAACTATTGTAATTTATTACCCATTATTGTAGTCTTTATTTTTTCGTTTTTTGGTTGAAAATAATAACACTGTAAACTCACCCAATATTCAGCTAAAATGTGTATGTTTAATTTGGGAAGAGACGTGATCGTGTTAGAATGTTCAAAATATTTAGCATTTACAAAAAAACTTGTTTTGACATTGTTGGGGTCAATTTGCATTTTAAAAATTCTGTTTTATAATTACTAGGCCTAAGGGAATTATTTTCCAGCCCCCTAAATATTCCTTCCGACAAAAAGTCCCTGCTTTAGCCCTATCGTAGCTCTGGTTCATACTCTTCTATGATACATTATGGAGAAGTGTCCGCCTTAGGGGCTGGGCTCTCCTCTTCATTTCTTTTTAAGAACATTATCAGTTAGTTTCCTTCATTGCATTGCACTCCTTTGAGGGGAGTGAGTTAACATTTCCTTGGCTGGGAACATCTTCTCACTTTCGATGCTCATTTGCTTCTAAAAGGGCCTGCCTGCTGCTGCCTTTTCACAGCCATGTCAGAATAATTATGTGCTGGAGGCCCTAGATCACTGGAGATTATGGCTTGAGAGAGGGAAAGGACATGTTATTTTTGGTGCTTGCGAAACATGGATCCCGAGTTTAAATCTTCAACATACTTGTACAAAAAGTACTCTACCTACTCTGTAGGTCTTAAATGGTAAGACCTACAGAGACCAAACTCGGGAGGGTGGTGTACCAAGTCAGATGAATACATCCTACTACCCATGGTGCCATGTTTCCAAATGGTGGTGCTATAAACGCTTTTGACTAAAAAAGGTCAGCCCCTCCTCCTTGTTTGACAAATGACATTGCCATAATGATCAACCGCCATTTTGAAGAAGTAGTTCGTCCGTCGACGTCTTTGTACAACCTCTCTTCAGACACAGCAAAACCAATTTCTTAAACAAATAGTTTACAACTTCTATGGAACATAATCTTTAAAATCATGAACAACTTATGACTTCTTAGGGCTGACAAACAGGTCAGCATTCAGCAGCCCTCTTCTACTTGCTTTTGCTTTTCTAGGGGTGCTGTCTGCAGTTCTGAAACTCCGGCGCCCTGCCCCTTTTGGGACAGCGATGTAATGATAACTCCCTGGCAGATGGAGGTCTGTGCAACACTCCAAGGATATGTCTCCCTAGAACATCACTGATCCACTGTCAAACCGGTCATGCTGGATGATGTTGGAGGCAGCATAACTTTCACTAAGGTGTCTCCAGTCTCTTCACATCTGTCACATGCTTAGTGTGAGCCTGTTCTCATCTGTGAAAACAAGGTGCCAATGGTTGACCTGCCAGTTCTGGGGTTCTCTGGCAAATGTCAATCTGTGAGCGCAGGCCCCACTGGAGGATGCCGGGCCCTGATTCCACCCTCGTGGACTCTCCATGAGTTTCCAGTTTGGTCAGAAACATGCACATCAGTAGCCCGCTAGAGGTCATTCCATTGGGCTCTGGCAATGCTTCTCCTGTTCCTCCTCAGCTGCTGAGTTGATGCCCTTCTACAACCCTGTCCAGCTCTCATATAACAGCCCATCCACTGGTATCTCCTCCATGCTCTTAAGACTGTACTGGGCCCACCAACTGCAAAACCATTCTCTTTTGGGGCGTTGTCTTGCTGTTGCCTTCGTTTGCACCAAAACAGGTGACATTGATTCACAATTGCGTAGGCTTCCTAACTGGACATACTGACATCCCTGAAATGTAACTGCCCTGATGTTATACTGTGATAATTACGTTTTCCCCTAATTTATTTGAGCGGTGTGTATCGATTAGATACATGGCAGGTGCAATGATTAGGTAGCATCTCAGATAATATGCTTCTGAAGGAGTAAGGAGTGATACTTTCTTAAGTATTATCTAAGTATTTTTACGTGGGAAAGTCAATTGTAATTCGTTCAAGGCATTGGCAGCAGAGAACTGAGACCAAATGAAGTGTCTACTTTAGGAATAATCAGTATAAGGTATGTAAAACAGATATCTAATGAGTAGGCATACACTGAGGAGAGAGTTGGTACCAGTGAGTCTGGCATTGTGAATGTTGTGAAGGCCAGTTTACCAGAACATAAATATCACAGTGCAGAGTATTGTAAGGAGCACTGGAAACAATGAGGATGGCAATGATATAATGCATCTAATTTATTCAGGCAATTGTTAGATGTAATCCTGTCAATTACAACGCCAAAGTCTAAAACTGGGATGAGGGTCATTTTTACATAATAATGTTTTGCGGCATTGGTGAAAGAGACTTGGTGTAAGAAACCAATTTTAGTTGTGATTTTAAACTGGGTGTGGCTAATTTGTGTCTGGAAAGAAAGTGAGCAGTCTGACCAGATACAGAGATACCTAAGTATCGACACACTTTGCCATCTATGTTGAGAATCTTTGTAATGTGGGCCGATACAGGTTCTTTACAATTAAAGAGCATACATTTTGTTTTACTAGAATTGAGGAGTTGGGGATCAACAAATGTAGGTTACTTGTAAAGCTATGGTGAAAGATAAGTCAGCAAACATAGGCCAGATACAAAAAAGCGCTGTCTGTGGGATCGTGAGTGTGAGTCACTGGCCACAAATGCAAGCTTTTTGATGTAAACAGAGACTTCCATTAAATAAGCCAGAGGTCTAGACAGCAATCCCTCAGATTTGATGCACTGTAAAGTCAGAAAATGCATTTTAGGAACCCAGCTAAGCAGTTCTCTGAGAATCCAAGGTAGCTGAGCCTTGATTGGTATAGGGTGATTAAGAGAGTTAAAGGCTAATGATCTACAGGGTTGAACCCCTGTGGAATCACCTCTGTGCTGTAAATAGATCATCTGTCCAGCATAGGATTAAATACCATATCAAGATTCATCCATGAAAGGAAACCTTGACGGTTTCATTATATCCAGAACTGTCCAGCACAATCTTGTGTTGAAAAGGTAGCATTGTTACATTTTACCTTAAAGAGCTGCATTGTTTTTGATTTAGGACAGAATAAACAAATTCTACTTAAAGTTTATATTTAGACACAATAATAAACTAAGTGGTGAGCATAATGAAATTAAGGGATACTGTATAATGTATTTCCTGTACATACCTTTGCTGTCCATGTCAGCATGGAGATTTACAGTTTGATTACATCTAGTTATTATCCAAATACATGTAGGCAGATGTACAATGTTTTGGAAGTAGTGTACCTGTTTAGTTAGCAGTTAACAGTATGCAGTGAGTCTTATTCACCTCTGTGGGGCAGATTACTAAGGGCCACAGCACAGGAAAATAGTTAAGGTGGTGTGTTTTTTTGGGCAAGATTGACCTGTTTTGCATCTGCCCTCCAACTACCAGAAGATCATTTTTGTTACAGGGCCTGATCACACACATTTTCGAGTGGCATTTTATTATGGCCAGCCTAAGGCACACTTGTGCAATACTCATGCTGTCTGATCAGCATCTTAATATGCCACACCTGTGAGGTGGATGGAATATCTCGGCAAAGGAGAAGCGCTTACTAACAGATTTAGACACATTTGTAAACAATCTTGGAGAGAAATTGGCCTTTTGTGTACATAGAGAAAGTCTTAGATCCAAGTTCAGCTCATGATAAATGTGGGCAAAAACAAAAAAAAGTATAATTGAGTTTTATAATTTTGTTCATTGTAGATAGGTAACAGATACAATGCAAACCAGGTCTACAGCCCACACATGATCAGTACATCTCAGTAAAATCTGTAACCTCAAGTAATGTTAATATAATAAATACTGTCTGTGTTCATTTGATGATATGGAGACACAACTGTCTTTAGATGGATGTGGAAACAGTCTCAAGCCTCTCTGTGAGTCAGTAGAACTGATGTCTCTTGTTTTCACTTTTCTCTTGACTTAAAACAACATACCAATACTTCACGGTTGCTAGGTAACGAGGGCATATGGGCCACAATAAGCTAGGTGAGGTTGGCTGTGACGTTTGGCATCTCTGAACCAAGCCTCAATAATAAGGCCCTGCACTAAACCATGACATTTAGTGTAAGTTATATACATAACAGGTTGGAAGACTGCATCCTCATTAACAAACACAAGACTACATTGAGAATGTTACTTTTACATTAAGTCTGTCAATTCCATCCAGATTTCTGTACTTGTCATGTCCATGTTAATCTTTTATAGATTACAGGTTCAAGTCGGGATCACAGCAAATAACAAATCCAATCTAAACTCAAACTTTCAAAGATTCCACCTCAAAATCAAGAAATCTCTCTGAGGTGTCTGCAGTTGGACGGTCAAGAATGCAGTTTGTGTCCACCCCCTTGTCTTTGTATGTATCCCTGGTCATAGCACATCTGTGAGCTCAGGGGAAGACCCCCCACTGGGCTTTGGGCTAGTGAAGCTCAGCCTATAGCGAATGAGGAAGGGAAACCATTCCTGAATTAATTAGCCCAGTGGCCAGCCATTTACGTGACCTGTGACCCTTCAGAGAAAAGTTATTGAGGCCACCAGCATACCCTCCCAGGCTGACCACTCAGAGGGGCTGGGAAAATTCCCTGATTCGGGGGAGAGTGCTGGCTCAAGGGGGTCACACAAGAGAAAGGGGAAGGAGCAGAGGGGTGGGGGTCTGTCATGAGTGGAGAGATTCCTTTTGAGACCCATTCCCCACATCCACAAGTGTGTCCCTGATGCTTTGTTGTGACTCTGAGCTATGGCCAAACAGAAGGCTTCAAACAGCCCTATCATACAATGTTTGGCCCCCATTGTTTTCCCCCCTCCCTTTCTTTTGCCCTGCATCGCAATTTATTCTGCCCATTGTATTGGTTTTCTTTTCTCTCACCCTGCCTCTTTCCGTGATTTTTATATGCTCTTTTCTCAGTTTGAAGGCTCCGATTTTCACTGTAGCGCGAGTGCTACACTTCTTGACAGTTTTAAACTTTGCACTGGGAACTCCTGTGGATTACAAATTGTGGTTATAGGCTGAGAACAACATATTGAACAAAAAATAAACAAATTATATTTAAAAGACACAAGGATGTGGAAAGACTTCAGTGTGACTGCAAAATGACTGGAAAAGGTTGTTTTCAGTAGACCCACAATTTACTCATCAATGGCATTTCTATGAAAGTGGCCCAACTTTTATTTTCTAGGCAATTATTATAATAAACACATCTGAATTTGTTGTCCTGAAACTGAGTGCTTACTTGGCATTCATTCAAGCAGAGTGGGATAAATCATATCCAAATAATATGCACATTTCTTCAATAGGCAGCTTTGTTTCAGTATCAACTATCCCAGAATACAGGCATAGTTCCATTGGCTCAGTCAGCGTCTTGTCAGTTTCACGTCTGGTCGGTGGTGTCCATTGGTGGAGAAGGTGAGCACTCCCTCCGTTGTCTAGATTGTGACGCTGGTCTGCCTCCTGGTGGGGACCTGACATCCTCCTTGTGAGTAAGCTGAGAAAGGACCATGTCTACACACTGTTCTAGGACCCCGCCCAAAACCTTCTGCTCCTCCTTGGAGAAGCGTCCCAAAACGTAGCGGTCAACTGACATTTTACTCGTAGGTCTGCCAATGCCAACACGCAGTCTAGGCATCACCTAGAGGACACAAGCATAAAATTGACTAGTACATTTTAATTCTGCAAAGGAAATGTGTCTTTTCACTCAGCTTCCAATGCCCCCCAGGCTCCCCATTTCCCTTTGGCAGACATTCCTGAGTATTTCAACCCAAACATTTCTATCTTGGTATCTTCTCAAAGCCAGTAGGGAAGGTGTAGTATAAAAGTATATCCATCAGGAACACAACTTACATCTGTCTGCAAACACTCAACACAGGACCGCACACCATTATGGCCCCTGTCAATCAGCAACAGAGAGAGAACAAGCACATTGTAAAGATCAGACCATGTCATCAGTTATGCTGACAACGGGCTGTCAATGAACTCACCTGGCACTTCCTCCTTGTTTCATACCAAGCTTTCCAAGGGGCTTGTCCAGTTCGTCATGAATCAGGAGGATGTCCTCAGGTTTGACGCTGTATTTACCCGCTTGATTCAGGGTCATTAAAACAATATCATTTCAAAACATATGCACAGCTGGTCCAGCTCATACTTGTCAAAACACAAAAAATATTAAAAGACATCAAGAAAACCAGAATCCACACCTGCTTTGGCCACTGATACACCATTTATGTTCATCAGTAGTCGTGGTCGGAGAAGCACGATTTGGGTGTCTTGGATGTCTGACACAATGACCTCACCAGACACTTGCCTATCACCACGCCAGCAATCAGTGACCCCAAGCCGGGCAGACAGTGCTTCGAGTACTGCCATACCCACATTGTGGCGAGAACTGTTCATCCCCGGGTTGCCCAATCCTACAACCTACACAGGTACAAGAAAATAAAAACATATCTTTAGTCACACATTTCACCTGAGAGGATACTAAAAATAATCAATATGTGTTGGTCTCATAACTGTGCCTGGGAGCTATCACTTAGGAACAATTTTTTGTCTAATTCATAATTATTAATTTGCCAATGCAGGTAGTCCATTCTAAGCTAATGACATTGACTGACTACACAATATACAGGAGTAATTATTTTATGTTAACAAGAACTTACAATGTTAGTCCATATTTGGTTATTGATACACTATTTAGAAATTATATTACTAAATTTGAACTTCACAAGAAACATTTAACCATTTCGACTATTTGATTCTCAAGGAAAATGTCATGACTCACTTAACTATTTATTTGTGATTTTTTGTGTCTGGTTGGAGTCAATAAAGTTGAAGTAGATCCACACCAAAATCCATAAAGACATGGTTAATTGAAAGCTACAAAGAAACGGACTACAAAAATAAACATCTTGCAATAGCGATCCCAATCTCTGGATTTGATGTAGACAAACAAAACGGAAATTATGGTATTTTTTTGCGGATATTTGAGGGACTATTTAAATATATTATTTGTATAAAACGTTTTAAACTATTATGTTTAAAGAAAATATTTTCGATTACATGGCGGAGATCTCATATACTCCATTTGTGTTCACTGTTTGAATAGCTACATCAATCAACAGTTCCTGTTTCAGTCTTGAATTCGCGTGACTCATTAAGCTAGTTAACGAATAGCGCCACCCACTGACAAGGAAAGGCTGCATGATTCTGTTGATTTGAATTTTACAGTTATTTATCTGCAGTTATGTGTGATATTTTTGACACAGGAAGTTAAATTGTACCGCAAAATGACTGTTGTAAAAAGTATTTTGGAAGCATACTGGGGTCACACAGCAATCTTTTGTGGATGGGTAGAGTAGTTGAAAGCAAAACACTTAGAAAAGCATTGTCCAACGTCTTAAGCAGTGATCTGCATGAACTGTCAAGTGCTGCATTATTTTGACAGCTTTAGTCTTTCTTACCAGTCTCCGACGTGAATTTGTGTGGACACTTGCTTCACTACCCATTATTGCTCCAAAAGGTTCAGTTAGCAGCGCGCGGTTGATCAGTTTTGCTAAAAGTCGTTTCATTGCGACAACTTTAAGAGTCTTGAAAAATTCAAATACACATTTCCAAAGTTTACTAAAAAAAAATATTTTTACCATCAATGCTGAAAAGCCTCTATAACACTGTCATATTCATGTGCTCGGACAGTGACATTGGGGTGTCAATTGCCTGCTCTGTGTGACTATGAATAGCCCACATCGAGCCTACATCTAATACATATTTTAAATAAGTATAGCTTATAAAATCTCTGATGTATCTATAAAATAGCGAATAAAAAGCACATATAACAATAAAAAGTTAGCGCTGTTTGTAAAATAAACCTGCCATTCGATTTCAACATTAACCAAAGAAACTAGTCGCTAGAAAACTGAGAACTCTTGTTACCCTTTCTTTTCAACGTTACCGCCATCTAGCTTGGCGATTTTTTAATACACTCACAACAATTGTGCCCTGTAATATAAATCGCCTAGGTTATTACACGTTTGGAAAATAGGTATTTTACTGAATTGAAATTTACTTTATGTGCTGATTTTTTGTGTGCTTACAAATAATTTTAACAAATGATTAATGATGAAGAAACTACTCAGGTCCATGTAGCCTAAAATTGCTATAATTGAATGAATAGGACATACTTTTAATCTCATAAACTGCAGACCAAGCTAACTTCACATACAAGTATGTCGCCTTTACCTTTGGATGTTCTGTATCCACTAACAGCACATCTGGGTATGAGTAAACATAGTTATCAAATAAAGGACAATGCTGATTACCAGTGCAATAAATTGGGTATGTAAAAAGCCACACAAAAGTTTGCACAAAGATCATATTTATTATCCAAACATGCATGGAAAATATATTTTCTTGAGAATGTCAACTGACTTGCTGTTTTATCTGAATGTGGAGTTATGTTAGTTAATTACTGTCTGAAGTTATTGTGAATGTGAATTATTATTGTTCTGTCTTGTTTCTGAAAAGACACTACGGGCACATTCCAGTTAATGGTGATTTAATCTGCATTTCTGTCTCATTGGTCTGACTCATTGGTATTACAGGGAATGGCATCCGGGACGGGCTGGCATCTCTCCACCACAGCATTCACCTCTCCAACCTTCACGCCATCGTATGTCCCTGTGATGGTTGTCCAGTGGGTGTCTCCGTTGTGGTATGTCCGGCTCAGCCGACCCGTGAAGGGGATGTCTGCCGTCATCTTCCTGCCGTCCATCCTCACGCCACAGTAGTGGTTGGGAGGGACCAGCAGCTCCACAGAGATGGAGTGGCTGATGGACTCCACCAGGGTGGTTCCCTCAGAGAAACTCACCATCTGCTCCTTGGTGAAGTCCACAGAGTCTGGGTTGAGAATGGGCACCTTGGCTGTCATGGTGGTGGAGCTGTTGCGACTCTCCCTGCCGATGTTCCAGGTCTTCTCCACAGTGCTGGTCTTCTCCAGCAAGACCGTCTTCTTCACACTGTTGCACTCCAAGTTGGTCACCCTAGCGAGCTGCAAGGCCTCGGGCGGGTGATTGAAAAGCTCAATCCGGTCAATGGCATACTCAACATGGGAGATGTGCTGGGTGTAAGAGTCCCTGTTGATGGTCAGGACCTGGTAATGCTTGTACCAGTACTCATCGCCCTCCCATGGCAGGAAAAAGGCTTCGTGCTGGGTCACAACTTTTCCCAGACCGTATTTGTTTTTGCCAACGTATATCTCAATGCCCGGGCAGGTTTTGACAGAATGCTGGGGGACAGCGCCGTATTTCCCGTCGATCCAATCCAAAAACTCAAAGTTGTCCACGTTGACCAGGACTTCAAACTGGGAGGAGGAATACTCCTTGTCGGCATAGGGGTACTGGCAAAAACTGCCTTTGATTGTGGTGTAAAAACCAGCTTCGCAGTTGACTTTGCAGATGTAATCATGTCGTTCAGTGTAGCCATTGTAAATGCCCACAGCACCATTCGGAAGCTGCCCTTCCCATTTTACCCATTTGAGGTTAGCGTTTTCTCCGTACATGAACAGTGAGTCAGGAACCTGGAGCTCTAGATTTGAAATCTCTGTCAGTCTGGGTGGACTGTGAATGTCCAGATCAGGGACAACATCCTCGAGTAGAGGATTAAGCCTAGGATCTGTGACAAGGAACAAAAAGAAAAGACGGTAGGTTAGGTTTGTTGTTTTATTTATATGCTTTTGAATTAAATTGTCTGGTAGTGAGTGTTGGGACAACATTGTTAGACCATGAGACCCAGGGGAAGACGTTGGACGAAGGGGTTTGTGTAATACGGTGTAAAATAGTCTGACTTACTGCTGGATCCATCCTGTCCCTCTTCCACCTGAGAGATGTGCTGCAACTGTGGGTCTGAGAGGAAGACTGAGCTGCAGAGCTGCAACACTGCCAGGACAACCAGGACAGTCAGCCTCATCTACACACACACGCACACACACACACACACACACACACACAAGCAATTACACACATGTGCACACGCACACGCAGACACATAAACTTACTCATCTGAAGTGACATTGCTACATTGTGCATATATGTATTTACCATCTCCAATCTGGAAAATGATTTGTTTGTCTTTTTGCTGCCATTTTCATTTGAATATGAACGTATGGGAAAAGTTGACCATGAGTTTGAGAATTCCCACAAAATATAATTCACAGAATGATCCTTTGGAGGAAAGAAAATGTTAACTGTGAAATTTGAATTAGAATTTGGCATGTTAATGACATTACAGTATAAGATGACATACTCTTACATTTGGAGGTGCTACTAAGTAAAAATAGGTGTTCACTACTAAAATCTTTTTAGTACTATAAAAAATTGGCTATTTGTCTAGCTACATTCAATAGCTTAGCTGGCCTATACTCAATTTAATTCTCATGATTTCCTCTCATTGTCTCTATTGGCTAGAAAAAGCCTACCTTGCTCATTTTAATGTCCCAGATGTATGTATATCATGTTGGTCTTGTCTATAAGACTGGGCTGAAACATGGCAAAGTTTTGCTACAGGATACTAAAAATAAAGGGCGGAGCATGCAATAGGGAGCATGTATTGTAAAACTATTTATGTCCAATTCACCTCATGGAATAATAAACCCAATTTGGTGCTGATTTTAGGTGGTTTTAGGTTCACTGCTTTTCCTTCCTTGGACCCTTTGTGATAAGTACTGACCACTGCCGACCGGAAACACCCCACAAGGGTGTAGTTTCGGAGATGCTCAGTCATCTAGCCATCACAATTTGCCCCTAGATAAAGTCGTTCAGATCCTTATGCTTGCCCATTTTACTGCTTCTAACAACAACTTTGAGAACATAATGTTCACTTAGTGCCTAATATATCCCGCCCACTGACAGGTGCCTTGACAACAAGATTATCAGTGAAATTCAGTTCATTTCTCAGTGGTCATAATGTTATGGCTGATCGGGTGTATACTGTAAAAAATAAAAATTTACATTTTTAATATGTGCAAGGACATATGAAGTTCACAATTTTTCCTTTAAAGTCTTAGTATGGAAAGCTATAAATTTACTGTAAAAAATATACATCAAATTCTTTTATAGGTGTTAGGACGTATGAAGTTCCTGTATATATGCTTTTATATTCATATACAAATATAATAATATGGATATTGCAAATAGTAGTCACATTACAGAGCAACCGTCATGTCCTACATTTATGCTTTATAGCACCCACAGATTACACATGGAGTTTTAATAGAGGCATGCATGGTTTTAATATTTGGATTACGCTGACTGATCAATTATTAATATTATGGCAATTTATTAATATTAACTTTGTTAATACAAATTTATTTAATACATTTTTACAATCCTTGCTCCAACAGACCAACTCCAAGTTGTGTCTATATTTTATGAACATGCGCCAAATCTGAATATGTTTTTGTCCTGGTTTCACAGACCATTGAGTACTTAGAATACACTATTAAGATGATGATTGTTAGGGTTTGTCAATCATGTACAGAACTAGAAAGAATTTTTCGCAAAAACTGCAGTTGAATAAAAACAATATCAATAATTCGATTTTGCATTGATGAATTAAGTTCAGGTTATGTGAAGAAGATTATGATACACTGACTCATGATAATGGTATTTAGCCAAGAGTTACCAGTAACAGTACATTTTATACACCAAGTAGATGTGAAGAAGCTGTTTTACCTTGACAGGTTCCTCCTTCAGTGTCATGATCTGCAGCCCCTGCAGAGTTTTATAGCTCCCTGGAGGATAATTGCCCCCAATAAAGTAGGACATGATACTGTTGTTATTTGGCGCCTACAGGGCAATGCTGTCCCAGACTGTGAGTATCACCTCTTCATATTTTTATCCATTCTCACATTGTCCACTTTCACTTGGAATCAACCATGATATTCAGCCTTGTTTGATCTGCGTCTGACCACACAGGGGGAAATGACTACATGCATTTCCCCCGTTTGACAGGCACACATCAACAGAAAATAATATATACGATCGCAAAAGCAAGCTATTGTAATGGAAAGAGTAACTTTGATATGATGAATAAAACCAAAATCTGCATTGCCATTTACAGGCTTCTTCAATAATTATGCATTTCTTTAAAAATATTCAGACTCTAAATGAACCAGCACAAACAGACCTGGCAATGTTGCTAGGTGGAGTTAGGTGGAGTTGCACAGTGCTTATCTAGACCTTTATCGTTGTAACTACACCCATGAAGCTCCCAGAAAATAATATAGAATTGTACATCGAACGAGTTAACTGATGTATTCCGCATAGCTAGCAGTAGCATGTGAGTGACTACTGTGCCAAACATGGTCGCGGTCGTTCTGCTAGTCATGCCCCGCTCAGTCCCTTCACTCGCCTCATAACTAATCGGGTTAACATCCATGGAAGACCAACATCACTGACTCAAAGTAAACTGCACACCCAAACGAGGTGAAGCTACAACCACCAAGCAACGCAATGCCAGGCGACCAGGTTCAGCCAACACATCCAGGGCTCCTGGTACAGGTGCACTTTCTCAGTTGGTAAGCAGTTCAGTGTTCACTGATTGCCATGTTCACTTGTCAAGCCCATAATCACCCAGTTGGCCTGTGTACCACGGTGGTAAATGTCATTCGGAGCGGGCATTGATCCAAGCTGTTGCATGGGTCAGTCTTTGTGCATGCAATAAGTAACTTGGTGTGATCCTATGGTGCTATTCTGATGACTAAGAAATGAGATTGCGCATGGAGATGTAACAAACATGACTTTGATGAACAAAGACAAAGGGCCTCAACCATATTAGAGACAATCGGCATTATCATTGACTCCATCGGGGTGAAGGACAAATGTGGAAATGTTCTCCCAGGAAAACCCTATGGATGATCTGTTTGAAGGCCAAACATGTGGAAGTGTTCTCACTGGGAAAATATACAGATGATACCGAGCGTGAAGACCATCTCAGGTCCTTGAGACAGATAGCTATTATCAATGACTTTATCATGGCTGTCAGAAAAGACTCTGTGTTCCTCTGCAGATAAAGTATAAAGGTCTTTACATAGATTGCATAGTCAGGTTAATAAGCTGTTATCTTATCTTTAATGTATCTGTCCTATCATACTGGGTAGATGGTTTGATTAAAGAGAGGACAGGGCAATTTTTCCTCCAAAGAAATCTTCACCAAAACAAGATTGTCTAAGAGAAGGTAGAGTGTCTGAACTAAATGCAAAGTACATTATTTTGTCAAGCACTTAATACATTCCCATAATGTGTTACTGACTGTCACGAGTAAAAGAAGACCGATAAATATTTTTATGAGATGCTTATGCTGACCAAATAATGAAGCACGTTAAAAGGAGACAAAGTGGCAGGTCGAGCATCTGAACAGCTCAAATCCCAGAATCTGGAAGGAGTAGGACCTGTTCTGTGCTTGACCATGACTGCTGACCTGTAATTCATCCCGGGGCATTCAATCTGGCAGGGGTTGGGTTAATTAAAACTGGAAGATACATTTTGTTTGGATCTTGTGTGCACATGTAAAATATTGTTATCCTCTCATGCCAGTTAATGGCCTAAGAGGTTAGCATGGTAGTTTATGAGTGTCATAAATGAGCTATATAAGACTGGAGAACCAGCAGGTGCAACGATCACTAGGAGAAGATCGTGAACGTGAGTGCGTTGGCTCTTCTGTTCGTGCATTTCGGGCACTATTCTAGAATCTTAAATAATACATTACTGATCATTGGAGTCTGCATCATAGCGGGCAGAATTAACAAGGACCTTAGGGATTATAGAAGATGAATCAAAAACATGCCATGTTGATTTTATGTAACTTTGTGCAGCCTTAACCTTATCCAATTAGAACCAGATAGAACCACTCAGACCTTAGGTTGTTCCTAATTTTCATGCTTTCTCCCGGTCTTCCTCAGATGGAGCTGTCAGTCTTGGTGGTCATCTCCCTGCTGCACCTGGGACTGTCTTTTGCCCAGATGTCAGTCTCTCCTCCAGGCAGCCTCCGGGACATAGTAAGGAAGAGCTCCCTGGGACAGAAGGGTAAATTAGAATACACTTTTAAAACAAATACTAATTTTCAGTCAACCCTTGCTTTCAGGCCTCAAATAATATAAAACAATTTAATGACAGTTGTTTCAAAACCAAATAAATGGGCCTTACTCCATTCTCCTGTTTTAGCGTCACTCTTAAACCCGGTGCTGGAAGGTAGGGTTCCTCCACTGGCCAGTAAAGGTCCTGTCCAGGGCCCACTAACCCCTCCTGAGTTTGAGGACCAACAGGAGCCGGCTTCATTCATGTTTGGGGATAATGTTAACCTCCAGTGGCAGAGCTGGAACGGATCCCTCCCCACTGCGGCTGTGGGCATCTACAACGGCTACACGGAGCGCACAGACTACATCTGTAAATACAAGTGTGAAGCGGGCTTCTACACCCCTAGCAAGGGCCCCTACTGCCAGTACCCCTACGGCGCTAGAGAGTACTATGCCCAGGAGTTCGAGGTCCTGACCAACATTGACAACTTTGAGTTTGTGGAGTGGAAGGAGGACTCGTACGGCTCTGTGCCCAAACATTCAGTCAGAACGTGCTCCGGTCAGTCCACCTACGTGGGAAAGAACAAGTACGGTTTGGGGAAAGTGGTATCCGAGTTTGAGGCCTTTTTCCTGCCCTGGGAGGGGGATGAGTACTGGTATAAGAACTACCAGGTCCTGACCATCAACCGGGACGCCTACAGCCAGCACATTTCCCATGTCAAGTACGGCATCGATGAGGTGGAAATCTTCCACTACCCCCCTGAGACTATGCGCCTCTCCAGTGTCACCAACAACGAGTGTCAAGAGGTGGTGAAGACCGTGACCATATCCAAGACGTCCGAGGTGGAGACAACCTGGAACATCGGGCGCACCACCATGCTGGGGGTGACTGCCGGCATCACTGCCAAGATCCCCCTGATTGGCTCCGGCGGGGTGGAGTTCAGCGCCGAGAAGACCCTGCAGTTCAACAGGGGCACCACCATGGTGGAGGCCCTCAGCCACTCCGTGTCGGTGGAGCTCAGGGTGCCGCCCAACCACTCCTGTACCGTTCGAATGGAGGGCCGCAAGATCACCGCGGACATCCCGTTCACAGCCCGACTGAGCCGCACGTACCACAACGGCGAGACCCAGTGGACCACCATCACCGGCGTGTATGACGGGGTCCAGATCGGCGAGATCCGGGCCGTGGTGGACCGCTGCGAGCCTGTTGTGGATGCTAAGCCCTGTCCTTAAGACTGACATCTTCCAAAACTAACTATTACATCTCAATGAATCTACATTCTTCTAACATATATAGTTCTATTGTATATGTGATTCAGTATTAATGTAACTCCAGTAATGATTGTGAGGCACAAATATTGTACAGTTTGTGGTTCCTGGCAGGGTGTGAAGTAAAAAGCAATGGCAATGTGTCTTCTGATTTTCTTCTGTTCTGAATGTTTTTAACAATGTAAGTTTAAAGAACGACTTTGAGCAAAAACACAAAAATAACTGTATAACAGCAATTTTAAGATGAATGCACCAACTGTTAAAGTTATTCTTGATAGGAATGTCTGCTGAATGACGAACAGATGAATTAGAAATTCACTTGGCGGTAAGTGGGAGTAACTCTTCGACAATACTAATTACCCACTAAAGACACCCCCACAGACATTGTCTGTTAAAACTGAGATAGACAGAATTTGACTTTTTATCAAGCCCTTTGTTGGCCTTTAAGAATTGAAATACAACACATGAAATACAGCATGTCTGTTTTGAAATGATTGATCGCAGAAAAAAATACATGCATACATTGTGTAAATCACTCTTTATCACGCAATTATTTTGTGTTATATTCTTATCGTCTACCTTATGCCATAAAAGATTCAAACATTGTTTCTTTTTGATCGGTGTAACATACTTTCAATTAATATACAACCTTTAACAACAGAGAAGGATAATGATTTACCCTGCATGAATTACTTTTTCAAATTTTGACAACAAAAATGTATGTTAATTGAACAAAATAGCAATTTATGTTACCCTCATAGCATAACTTAATAAAAAAATACTTCACATCATAAATTATGGCCCTCTACCTACATCGAAGTAAAGCTATTTAATGAATGGTACAATGTTGAAGAGGCCTTTCTGTATTTTTGTTTGGTATTTCCTGATTACCAGACACAGTGAACACATTTGTAACACCCTCTCTTCTGATGAACACTGGGCAGTAAATGTAGAATTCATTAATGACAATTATATTTGAAGTTCTGCAGATGTGTTTAACAAGGTTCAAAGGCTAGAAAATAATCAGATTTTTTTTACAATAGGAATTTGGTGTTGCTACATAAATTTTTGTGTACTTTTAAATGTTTGACATTCATTCATTCTTGAACTTAATTAATAAAGTTGAAACCAAGCAGAACCCAAAAACCTAGCTTTCTTTGTAAACAAAGAAATTGCAGACAAACTATACAAATGTAAAGATGTATATACTATGAGTCAATAAGACATGGTTTTATCTATAACTGGGATGTCATCAATGGTCAACCATTGCATTTATAGCTCTGGCTATAACAATGTTTTTCCAGCCCCACCCCTCAGCTTTTTAGAAGAATAGGTTTAGCAAAATGTTTGGTTCCATTTTTGGTTTCATTAAACAGTTGAAAAAAACATTGTATCCTATAGAGCAAAATTCCAAAGTTTACAACTTTAACTCAAGTGCAATTACAGTAGTAGAGCAGAAGAGGGCAGCAACACCTAAAACATTTTTGAGAGCAGGAGGCTGAGCTGTGACACAAGATGGTATTAGATCATCCTGTGTGAAAGTCCACATGTGTTTGTCTCATAGATGACCTGTGTGTCTTAATGCTAGTACAGTATCAGTTAGCACTTGGTTATTGCTCACTGCTACAGTGTGTTAAGAGCCTGCGAAGAGAAACGGATGAGGATTCAATTGTTTTCAAACTATATTTCTGTCTTCCCCAGTGTGGTCATATGCGGTGGTATGTATGGCCCTGTCCCATGAAAGGGTTCCTGCTAAAACAGGGTTCCATGAGAAAGCTGTGCAGTCCGCTGGCCCCATCCCTGTGTTGCTGTTGTGAGTTATTGACTACAAGAGACTTGGTCAGGGGTTCATTCCCATCTTTACCATGTTTGTGCAGTGTCTATGGTTCCACCCGTGCCCACACACTTCAAATCATGCAAAGACAGAGCATACCGGTTTGGGAGGCAGTTGTGAGTTTTAGTTAGTTTGGTCAAAAGAAAAAGTACTACTGCTTGTGAAAGTCTGTAGTAAGGCTCACAGTGAGTACCAGAATACAGGCGATGTGACCAACCTAGAGACGTGGACCCGCTACTTCCTCCCTCCACCGTGACTGCACTTACCAGTGGAATGAATAAAAGATGCTCCATGCCCTCTGTTCTCCCTCTCTCATGGCTGAGATGCAATGCTCCAGTAATTCTCCCTCATGTGGAATAATGGCCAAGGTGTGCTCTGTATCACTCTACATCCTCTCCCCTCATCGCCTGCGTCAGGGCCAGGTCTGGTCCTGCCTGCCATTGGTATGGGAGTGGTGCTTGGGATGGGACGTGAGGTGCTGGTGTGATGTCATTTTTAAGGATTTGACATTATTCCAGATTACAGGGAACTCTGAATCATTTTGAAATGGATATGTTTATTAGCCTTCTGGAATCAAATGTAAATTCCCGAAAGACTCGTTGGAACTGGCTCCAGGTGTTGTCTATGTGAATCTGCCCATTAGCTAGCAGTCTGTCAGGATTAACCCTACAGTATGGGGGAATGATCCCTCCAACTCCAAAGACCAGAGAGTTGTGTATGAAATTATGACCTCAGACTTATTCATTACTGTTTAATATATAAAGCCATGCAAGTGTAAGTGAGACCTAAACCATAGGTATGAATTTGCCCGTGGCATTCCTTTACCCCCTGAATAGAAAAACGAACACATACACACACACACACACACACACACACACAGTCTTTTGCAGGGACCTAAACATACACTCAGTGGCCACTTTATTAGATACACCTACTATCGATCGGACCCCGTTTTGTTTTCATCCATTTCGAGGACTAACCCGTTGTGCTGTCAGAGATGTCCTTCTGCATGCCAATGTTGAAAAATGTGCTTATTTGTGTATTGCTGACCTTTCTGTCAGTAAACGTGTCTGGCCATTCTCCTCAGAACTCTCTCATTAACAAGGTGTTTTTGATGCTCTCTAATCCGTTACGATAAGTCTAACCCTAAACCTAGTTGAAAAATTGCCATCATGGGGACCAGCAAATCATTTTTAACTGGATTTTAAGGGTAATTTTAGGGACTTTGGTCCCTCAGTATAGTTGCACCTGTACACCAGCACTATGACCCCATAGATAATGCAGCTGAATGTCTTTAGGAGAGCTGGCATCACTATGGCTATAGCAGTCCCAGTGAGAACACACTGAGGATGAGTGTTTATTGTCACACAACAGAAACAAAGATGCCGCATGAAAAATGCATGGGCTTTGTCTTTCATCCAACTGCATTTTCTAGACCCGTGTGCGTGTGTGTGTGTGTGTGCCTGTGTGTGCGTGTGTGTGTGTGTGCGTGTGTGCCTGTGTGTGCGTGTGTGCCTGTGTGCGCGTGTGTGCGTGTGTGCGTGTGTGCGCATGCTTGCTACTATTCATGCTGTAGATGAATGTGTTCATGATGTTCAGGGTGTGTGTCTACATAAACTGTGTCTATGTACACCCAAGGGTGTATGGTGTATGTTTGCACATAATCATTAGATTCGTCATCTCAGATAATATATAGTTAACTCTGTTAACTTTCAACTGCCTTCTCTCTTTAAAAAACCCTTTTATATTATAAAAAGTATAATAATCCTGTAAACCCAGTGAAAGGACAGGATGGATGAGTAATTAATATTATAAATTGAGGGAATGTTTTTTTCTTCCTCTTTCATTAAAGCCCTTTGAAATGCTACAGCATTCCCCAGCCAACAACATTCTTCATCAATGCACCATCATGCAATGTGCTTTCCCAGTGTTCGTATTACCTAAAATGAACACTTCAATGTATTTTCCATTACAGTTCGCCAATGTACTCTGTATAGATAAATTATACAATTGTTCATGACGCATGAATGTGTGTCTACGTAGACGCAAACATCTGTGATGGTTGCAGCTGTTGTTAACTCTAATTTACTTTCACTGCCCCCTTCTCTTTCTAAAGCCATCCCCGCCCCCTGCCAAACCCCGCCCTCCTATCTTAGTCAAGTAATAAATGCTTTGCTTTGAGCAAGTTCAACCCACACTCGCTATGCCATCTGATTAATCTGCTCCCTCTCTCTGATGGATTTGTTTGTGTCGTAGGAAATGTTAATCTACTGGAGGAAAATGCTAATGTCAAGATTACATATGAATGAGTTCATCATTGGCGGAAATATTAGGGAGAGCGGCGCCAGGGGATGATGATGTCATGGAGACCTAGCAAAGGGGTTGTCAGGGGGACTTGGCTGAACATGCTGGATGAGATTACAGTTGAACAACAGCGCTTCCATGACTTCCACTGTAATTGTCTTACAGTACTTTCAAAGTAGCTCATTGGCAAGTATTTAAAATAATGTACATAATGCAACCCAAATGCATTATCAAAGTATTGTAATGTCTCACAGGCATAATGACACCACCGTAGAACTCACTGTATTATACCATTGAAGAAGGGACGTATATCATAATCCACACAAACGAACGGATGAACAAATTGATTTATTAAACTCATTGAGGGATTTTCTTTATACCATTCGAAGGGGCACAACATTCCCCAGCCAACCTCCTTTTCTCTCAGTGCACCATAAGGAAGAACACTCCCGTAGTTTCACTGTTCACAGCAGCCAGAATGAACATGTCAATTTGTTTTCCACTGAAGTGCACCACTGCATCATAACACTGCTAACATGCATAGCATTACATAGATGTTTGGTTAATAGGGTCTGACAATTTCAAAGCATAGGTTGAACCAGTCCAAGGCCAAGCTGGAAAAGTACGCGTACACAGGACGTATGGAACGGCTTCTGTATGCCAGAGAATCCATGGTATTGGTGCTGTAAGCCTGTGAACTGTTGACTGAGGCTGGGCACTAGAAGTCAGGTGCTTTTAAGCCCTGTATCCTTTAATAGCGTTCCAGTTTCTCCTCTCCAAAGAGATGTTCCTCCTGGGATGCTCCTCCCATGCGCTTCAATGGATACCCGCCTCGATTCTTTGAATAAGCCTCTCCTGAAAGTGGGGTCGCCGAACGAATTGGAGGAGCACACCGTCTAACAGAACCATTTGGATTCATTATTTATTTCCTGTCAGTTCCTAGTCATGCGCTCCAAGTAGATTTAAGGTATTGGTGATCGGCTGGGACATGGATGGTCTAGCAGATTACTAGAATCATGTAATGTCACGTAGCTTGACATGTTCTGTACATGTAATTCACGGAATCACATGTCGTGTGGGCTGTTATAGTACGTGTTTGGCACAATGTCTGAAAAGCAGGCCTTTGGTCAATCTCTGAGTAGTGGCCTGAGCTAGTAAACAGTGTGTCATAGATTTTTACTGTATACATGCAATGAACAACTAGAAAACATCAATATAGTTCAGCTTTGTAGGCACACATGCTTTAAAGAAGCAGCAAGGTACTTTGGTGCAGATGGGTAGCTTAGTGGTTAAAGCAGTTGATCAGTAACTGAAACTTTGCTAGATGGAATCCCAGAGCCTGTAAGGTGAAAATCGCCCAAACTGTTCCTGAGGAAGACAATTAACTCTAATTGTTCCCAGGTTGTTGCTAAAAAAATTGTAGTGCTATCATACTTATCTGGTAAAAGAAAATAGAAAGGGAAAGTCAACATTGTGTTTGAGTGAAGTCCCCCAGGGGCTTTCGAGTCGAAGGTGGAGACAGCATACGTGCACTGTTTCATTTTCTCCAGTCAGTGCACTGAAGCTATTGACCCAAAACAGAAACCATTTTAAGTGGCCCTAAGGATGTAGACATAGCAAATCACTGGAAGCAAACAAAAGAAGGATAAGAAGCCATCCCGGAATGGTCACACCCCGCCCTAACCCCAGAGACAGGCGGAAGAGGTTCTAACTCTGTTTTGTCTAAAGGTAAGGGTGTTTTTCTAATGTCCAGGCGCTGAACAGTGTTTGAATGGATCCAGACTCTGAACCTTCATACACAGGCCCACTGGTGACGCATGGATGGGGTGCTAAGTGGTCGCCTCCCGGGTATTATGACATCAGAGGCAGTAACTCGAGGCTAACTCTATATATTTTATAAACATTGGGGTTTGGGGTTTATGGGGCAGCTATGAGGTCTGGTACAGAGCCGCGACTACGGCTTTGCGCTGGATCCATCTAACATCACATTTTCTCAACCACAGCACTTTTGGCCAATTCACCTAAAGCCTTTTACACCCACAATACAGAGACCTACACACTAAAGTTACTGTCTAGCCAGTAGCCTAGCCTTTATGGACTACCATCCACCCCCCACAAAATTACAACAAAGACATCCAAGAGCATTTAACGGGGTCACGTAACTTCACAGCTGTACTACCTGTACAGCTCAGGATGACATTAGAATGGATTAAAACCATCCAAAATTTACATAGCTAACAAAACGCAACACAATGCATACTTCCTGGTTCTCTACGTCAGCGAGACAGCTAAATACACCCAGACAGATTTCAGATAGGAATACATGACTACGGCCAATTGGCCTGGTTTCCCATGCAATGTGATCCCTCTCTCTCCCTCTAAAAAGACCTTATGTTCTTTGTAGGTTGGGCCTCTGGCAAACAAACAGGTCAACCACAGTAACCCTTGTTCTGAGTAGCTCTTTGGCTGCAGTCTCTTCTGTCAAACCTGTCTCATGACCTGTGGGCTACCTGGAAAATAATCTGTTACCTAGCTGCAGTTTTTACGTAAACAGCTGATTGGACAAAGACGTACAGTAGCTAGACATCACATGTAAGATAACTTCTCTTGTCACTGACAGACTGTAATGAGTGCAACAACAAAAAAATCCTGTAAAATGCAGCTCAGTCCAAATGACAACGACGATATCAACAAAGGACCGTGTCAAATCCCAAAATGAATCAAAAGTTACGGCAGACCAGCTCAATACTTAAAATTCTCCTCATAAAATGAGCTTATCTGACTGGTTGGCGTTTGAGACCCCACAGCACCTGCATCGATCAGCCAGTCCCAGGAGCTCCTTTCATTCAGTCACTTGTGAGCGATCAACTGGGATGGGCAGAACCCAGAGGAAAGGTTTATGGGCCCACGGTGTCCATAGACTCAGCACTGCAGCACCACAAATCAATTGCCTTCGCAGCAGGAACATTGTGTAGGCTTCTGTCAAGCCCATATCGAGCTCCTGTTTTTCTCATCCATTTCTCGTGATGGATTATGCATAAATGGTTATCGCTGTAATTATGGCAAGTGATCATCAAGAGCAGCAGCAGAGACGTGCAGGGAGGCGATGGAGGGAAACATCCTGCTCGCAGTTCGGCTTCACGGCCACCGCCTGGCGCTGCTTTGGGGAACACCGACTTGGGTTACACAGAGACATTTTGGGGTTTAATGTCGTGCTCTGCTTGTCAGAGCGAATGGGCGTGTGCTTGTTGAAACGCAGTGGCGCTTGCTAATGGGGGACCTGTCACAACGACAGGCACAGTGTGCACAAAAACAGTTGTTGGGTGTCATTATGCCGAGCCGCATTAAAGATTCAGAATCTTGTTTATGCCTTTGTGTCAACCTTCTCTATTTCAGTCAGTCGGGCCGGTCATGCAGAAGTTTCAGCGGTAGAACTGCACAAACATACGGAGCTCTATGGTTCCTCACACACTGGTGGAGGGGAAAGACCGCCATCAAGACATACTGCAGTTAGAGAAAGAGCAATGGCGACATTCATTTGGTTTTACCGTCCCACCAAAAAACCTAAGATCTATAGCAAATTTGCATTCCATTTTAGCAACCCTCGAGCAATTTCATGGAATGATTTTCCACATGAGTGAAACAATTAAAATCTGATCTGTGACTCAGTTTAATCCAGTCAGATGGTAAGTGCACATATTAAACAGGTTTAGTATATTGACAGGTGCCGACGGATGAAATGGAGAGTAAAAAGGGAGGGAAAGGAATGTAATCTGTTTCTTTGCAGTTGGGTTTGACCCAGTCAAGAAAGAAGCAGATTATCTGGTTCCTTGACTGAGAACTTCTGAACACATGACCCATCTGAGCAGCCTATCTGCCCTGAGCCCCTGCTCCAAAACGATGCATTTCTTTCTGTCACGCGTATCGCGTTTACCCTGATGACGTTTTTGAGATCCTACACTGTTCTGTCGTGTTGAATTATAACACTGGAAGTTAGCGTCAGACACTTGACAGAGCTGTTCAACAAGGTGAAGTGTTTGCATGTTGTGACATGACGATGCAGGATCTATGAGAGTGCTGCGGACATTTTACACAGCCGCTAGTCGATACAACACGGCGCACAGTGCCATATGGGGTCCTGGGGACCGGGCTGTTAATGTGAAACTGAATGGAAGACAAAACCAGAACAGGAAAAGGGGTAAATGGCCCAACCATCATCGAATTCGCACCACATACATACCCCACTCATAAATCTTACATGGCCTTGTCTGTACAATACAGAGGAATCTCAGCCTCCTTCAAGATCTGAATAATTAATGCGATAAAATGCTCTTTTTTGCTTTGCTCAAACTGTCTTCTTTTCTTGGCCATACTCAAAGTTGCAATAGTTGGAAACAAGGTTTCAGAAGCAGGCAAATAGCTTTTTTTTGGTTTTTGAGGTTACGGTTAGAGTCAGGTTAATGTTAGGTTACGGTTATGGTTAGGATTAGGGTTAAGATTAGAGTTCGGGGATAGATGAAATATATACTTTTAAAGGTACTGAATTGCCTGTCCTAATCTTGACACTAAAACCGACATGTGTGTGTGAGAAAAAGAGACACAGAGCTAAAATAAAGATACAACTTGAAAAAAGAAAGTCCAGGATTCTGACCGGGTGCATATTCAGGCTTACAAAAAGCGCTTAATTCTTAGACAGTCTCAGCCTCAGTGATGGCACTGATTCTGATTATTTTACTACTGACATTATAATCCTTGCAGCTATTGAATGCTTTCTAAGAAAACTGTATGTGCCCGAATTAATAAAGAGAAGACCATAATCTTTGACCTTTTTGTAAATGTTGTAGTTCATTCTGAAAAGCCTACCATCAAATAGTATCTGTGGGCTAGGCCCACGGTGTGCTAGCTATTCAGTGGTCCTATTAATTGTAAATGTATTAGTTCTTTGGGGAAGATAACCAAGAATGCTTTAATAATCTGTTACATCCTATCACGTATATGCTGTTTGGCAAGAGCGATGACACAGTAGATGCACAGTTATTCTATCATGGAAGTCAACTGTCTGTATGCCCTTTGTGAAAGTACGTCAAGGATAAACAACTCACCGCTGCATTGCCGCATGGCCACATTTCGTCAGATCAGCAGAAGAAATTAATGCGCGCTTGGAGGTCCGCTGTCCTATCAATACAGAAGAGAGTGGACGGGACAACACATGCGGAAAAGATAACAAATTAGTCTACATGGTGTCTACGTGGTATCTTTTCTCGTTTTGCGGAGTCATTTTCTTTCTTTTTTGCTGGAGAAAGGAAACATTGCATTAGGAGTGTAACGAGAATAATTTTCTTTCCACAAGGATAATTGGATTCTGCACCCTAGTGACATTCATCGTTTTTCCAATATCAAATGTATAGTATCTCATCAAATTGCGCGGGAAGGCGCAATTTACTTTTTTTAATTTAGCCTACATTTTATTTGAGCATAGCTTTTATTGCATTGATCATACAAGGTTAGGCCTAAAGCATTTTAAGTTCGATGATCAGATGAAGAACGTCGTAAATTGTGATGGGAATATTTACATGAAGTATTTATTTTAAATTTGACCGGTTTTTCCCTAAGGAAATACGTGTTTTAAGCTCCAACAGAAGATCAACAGGCATAGTAAATTTTCTGTTTTTCAGTGATAAAGGTACGAGACAAATGTGTGCTCTGAAGAGAAGCCTACCTGATGAGAGTTCAAATCATCTCGGTTGAAACTCTGTCAATTACCTTCAGGCGCGGTTGCCTTTGAGCGTCACGTGTCCGCCATACGGATGCCCAGAACCTGGGCTGCGCGAGCCGGAGGCGCGGGGAAAACGTCATGGGACGTTTCAAATACTTATAAAGGTAAGATTACAGCCAGTGTTAGGGTAGTTTATTCATCACAATAATCACTAATTATTCATCAAGTAATTTCCTGTCGGTTTTTACACACATTTTCACAGAAGTATTTCATTGTAGGCTTGCTTGTGTTTATGGAGTAGTTTGGGCATTGCTAGATGAGTCATTTTACAGAAGCCAATGATTCATTTCGTTTTTACATGTAGGCCTATAGAAAAAAGTTTGATCTCTCAAGACGTGGGCAGCCTATACTAAAAACAAAATGTTGGATAATGAAACTGGTTAGATGAAAGATCCTTTAAAACAAAGATAGGATAATGAAATGTGTCATAAAGGACTCAAAAAGAAAATCTAGGCTTTCACAGTAATTTAATAGGACACGTTTTTTATCGTTTCAGTTCCATGTTACCGTGCCTGGCATGGTGCGGCTGTCCATGGTACTGATACTCTCTGCTTCCGTGCGGTTAAAACCTGGCAATTGTAGGATGTGCCATGTGTAATTTGTGCAGAAAGCAAGATTGGTTCAAATGTATTGGCAATGTTTTTTCATGTTTTTTCTAGTTTGTAGGTAGCCTATTCTGTCTGGGATCCAGCGACTGTCTTATTTACTGTTGAGGTTTCGCAAATGTGTAATTAAGGGTTCAACTCCGCTGTTATTTAGTGTGGTTAGATGCCTTGTGCAAATGTGTTAACTATATATTTGAACTCTCTTTAAAGAAATTCCACTTTGTTGATTATATGTCTAATGGTGTGTTGATTATCTTGAGTATTGGTCCAATGCATTTAAACAGAGTAATCACAATGTGAACGGAAAATCCTTAGTAAGCATTGCATAGGATAGGGCCATGGACTGTGTGGGTATGTTTGTGTCTGAATGTGTGTGTGTGCGTGGCAAGCCAGGGTCTATACCCTATAATGACTCTCAACAAAATATTTGTGTGAGATGTATCATTATGTAGAGCTAGAGGGCACAGAGTGTGTCTCACATAGAGTATAATACTCAACTCTAGCTATCAGCTGTGTTGTAAAAGTAGTTTTGTACTACGATATTGACCTTTTGAAGTCTGGCTGCATGTGATTGGCTAGTGATTTGTGTTTGATGGTGAATCCCAGCAGTCAGCCAGTCAGCAAAAGGCTTGTTGAGTGTGTGGGTGTAAATGATTCTCTAACCTCAGGGGCACGGATGTTCTGGCCAGGTCGTCATGGGAACAGAAGGCAATAAGTTCTGTTGATTCTAGACCCTGGGGAGGATGAGTGACTTGGATCTGAAAGACTGCAGAGATGTAACACTCAGGGAGGGTAGGAGAGGTAATTGTCTGTGTTAGCCCAGTGGTACTAAGTCTGTGTATTCCACTATATCTCTGTGTAGGAGCGTCTCTGTGTTTTTGTCAACCTGTGCCTATGTTTGTTTGCCAAAACTTTTATCACATCCAAGCATTTACCCGAAACTGGTTATAGATCATTTGTATTTCTTAATGGTAATAAAATCCAGTTGGTAAATACTACTGTAGCTCATCGAGATGTGTGAAACCTACGCTTCAGCCTGGAGTGTCCATGTTTGTTTGTTTACACATTTGTCCAGGGTTCAAAGCCAAAAATGTGCCAAATCAGTGGTGTTTCCTTAGTACTTCATCCAGTTGTGTAAGTCACCCAATTAGTTTATTTCACAAGTTTTTGAAAAAGCTGGAGGCCTGTACATTCTGCAGGATTTGGTTCTAACTTTCAGGTTGGGTATTCAAGGACCAAGGTGGTCTACCATGGGTGTAGAATTGTATGGGGCGATTGCTGATCCACAACAGGCATCAGTATCAGAACTAAACACATACATTCTGATACCGGGGCCTCCGTGGAAACACTTATTATTGATTTTAGTGTTGTAGGGGAGCCTTGATTGATCTATTCTAAATTTGAAAATAGGACTAACAAAAAAGTGGGTTGCATTTGTAGCAACCTGTACCATCTGAAGAATGCATAATCACTAATTATACATGGATATATAAACACAAATGTCATTTGTACTAGTAAATGTTTGCTTATGATTTAGTTTGTACGTTTAAGACTGTAAATAGATCAAGTGGTCCCAAATGTCAAATGTAGGGATAGGACTGACAAGAGAACATAACCAGTCTGTGCAATGATCCAATTAACAAGGTAGCATCCACAAATATAGAACTAATCAAATGCATTGCACGTGTAGCAAGCAAAACATAAGAAAGCATACGTTCAGTAATAAAACATGTAAATATATACAAAAACATGTTTGTATTGTTGTTTGTTGGCAACTGTGGTATTAGCAGGATAAATGCTTCCATGAATGTGTCTGTTTATTGGTTTCTAGATGTAGTGGTTATGATTAGTTGTGCCTTTTATCTGTCCCGAGGACATAATTGTCCAATATATCAGGAATAAATGTGCATTCTAGAACTCATTTCCAGCGAATTAGAAGCAAGTAATCAACAATACTGTTGTATAGGATCATAGTGTTCTATTTTTGATAGCACTGCATATAATAGTGTAGTAGATTGTAACTGCACAATAGAAAAAACACCAAGTTTATTCAATGCACAAATGATAATTTTTCACATTTCACTGGTGAAACATCCCAGTGAGGGCAATCTGTACAGCGTTATGACTGAAGCCTTACTCTAACTGTTCCTCATTCACCCTGATTAGGAGAGATGCACACTGTGACCAGTTCAACAATAGGTTTGGGGCTTCATGAACTTAAATACATTTTCTTAAAATTGACAGTATTCCTCTTTAATTGATGTAGGATATACATCTTCTCCTACTTTGGTCCATATCTATTTCAGTCTGACTAAATATTTGGTGATGTTCTTTGAAATGTTATTTCTATTTCTTCTTGTAATTTTTATTATGTGTGACCAATTGCCTTGGGGTTTGATTGCTTTAATTTTGTTTTATGTGAGAATCTGAGAAAACAACAGTTTAATTGAAATGTGTTGCCTTTAAGCCTTTCCCTTTCTATGCTTTAGTGCTGGGGCTATTTTTGGGTTTGATGTCATTTCTGCTGTGTAACACACATGCATTCCACAATGTTCCCACACTGAATTATATGTTCTGAGATCCTTTTCCACAGTAAAACTTTAAACAGGAAAGAAAGCCAACTTGGACAAAGCTTGAAAATATAATGTATGCACCAATAGTATCCCATGTCATCAAAACCACACACTTTCAAACTTGAAATTTCATGGCTGGAGTACCGAGGTTCTATCTGAAGATTTTGCATGTACCAGTGACTTATTACACATGCATGCCATAATGAGTGGTTAAAATTGTAAGAATTATTTTGTTAAAGTCCCAGAATGCATCTTAACTAAATGCACATCTCAATAGGTGGCCTAGCGAAGTAGTGACATAAATTCTTTGGAGATTGAGCACTTCCTTTGTTTCTGAATTGCTCCTCTATTGTTCCATAACCATGGGTGGCTGACAACATCACACCACTGCTTAAAAAAAATCATAATTGAAAGAAGATTGCCTACAAGTTTTTTTTCCTGTTGGGAGGCTAATGAATTGGAGTGGACAGAACCAAGGAAAGGATCTGGGCAAAGCTAAGAGCTACACAGATCCTGTCGGACAGTTACCACCTGCCATAGCATGTTCCTGTTTGGGAAACCTACTCAGTGAAATACTTGTGTGCAATAATTTCACCCTCCAATTCTGAATAAAAATGGACATCATTGTAGTCAGTCCAGTTCCCTCTCACTTAATTAATACAGCAAAGAGGTTAATGAAACTTGATACAAACCATAGAACTGTATGCGGGAAAGATGCTCTGAGGGAAAGATTGGGAATCTTCTTGCTGCCTGGCGATTTTTGCCTACATTAGATTATTTTTATGTGTATTGGACATTTTGTTGTAAAATGGATGTATGACATTGAATGTGTACTTGAGTAACAAAAAATGTGTAAGGTGACCTGATGACCTGAAGGATCATTTGCAATTACTATACTATGCCCAGTCAATTTCTTCAAAGAGTGGAAGTGATCTCTTGACGTAGTAACATGAGATTCAAAATGTGGGCAGTGGAGGGCTCTATATCTAAGAGCTAGATTATGTAAATGGCAGAAACACTCTGCATCTCCCTCTGTTCTTCTGTCCTCTTGATCTGAAAGAATATGCAATTACTGCACTTTGTCTAGTTCATTTAGGCAAAGAGTGGAAGTGATCACTTAAAGCAGTAACATCAGATTCCCAGTGATGTGAACAGTGAGGGCTGTTGAGGACTCTAAGAAGTAGACTGTGTAAATGTCAGCACCTCCCTCCCTCTCCTTTCCTCTTTGCAGAGTGTTGATGGAGAGGATTTCGAATGTCAGCCGGGACAGTGGTTATCTGTGGTGGAATTCTAGCTACAGTCATCTTACTGACTATTGTTGCAGTACTGTGCTACTGTAGGTTGCAGGTAAGCTATAGTCTTGGCACGACAACTTCAAGTTTTTTTGAAAAGATTGTCCCTAACCTAGCCATGATGAATGGTAAGGCCTTACATTAACCTGCTTGTTCACTCTGTCACATTTCTCTGTGGTCCTTTGGCAGTATTATTGCTGTAAGAGGGAAGAGCCAGAGAGGGAGGAGGAGGAACAGCCGGAGCTCACCACCATGTCCTCTCTGCCCACGCCAGTACACACAGCTGGCGACCCTGACCCGATGACCACGCCCCCCTCCGAGCCCAACGGGCCGACGTTCGTCTACACTCCGCCACCGGTTGGAAAACCGGTGACGCGCTCCCACACATTCTGCCCCTCCTGCTCACGCTACTCCCTGCCCTTCTACCCGCAGCACCCGTGCGACAGACTGCGGAACGGCGGCGGCCGAATAAGCTACCGGACTGTGGAGCAGCAGGAGCTGGACCTGCCCATGGACCTGGCCAGCTTCAACCAGAAGCTTAACCTCATCCGCTCGGTTACCATGAGAGAGGTGGTGACCCACAGTGTCAGCACGGATGTGTAGCCCCCCCCCCCCCATGGGGACAGGGGGAGCCTGGCCCGGCTGGATGTCATTTTAGCGCACTCTTAGCTAGTTATCGTAGATATTTTCCACCTCACCCAGCCAATGGGTACGTTCTCTTGCTAACACGATGTAGAGAGGGTTTTTGTGTGTAATGTGCAGACATGGACACCTACTCCTGAATTCACTTGTTTTCTCTCACTTCATCCTTTCCAATACACGCGTTAATCTGTCAGTATGACGATGGTGGCAACAGTTAGCGTGAAGATGTGTCGAACAGTGTCGAAACGGCAAGAACATGGCAAGGACATGACGTGTATGTGTATATGTGTATGTCTATATGTTTGTGTGTGTTTGAGGAAGCACATGAACAGTATTTTATAAGGGCTTATTATCATAGGCACATAGGATCTGTGATGGTGAGGGAGATCTTTTCTCTCTAGGGAAGCAGGCAGATTAAAGCTTTGGTACTGGATATGTTGTGTGATATCTGTCCTGTACATGATCTAGGGCTTTATGCAGATGACTGTACATTATGTACTTTAAGCTATTAAAATCAGTGAAGGCCCCTTAGTAATGTATTTGTCCCCTTCAACAATAAGTACTTCTGGTTCCCCAATCTTCTGAAGTGTTTTCGTTTCAGTTTTGTGTGTCCTCTCAATACTTCTCAATAATAGTGTGGAAGTAGAACTATTTTAGGAGCTTATTTGGTAACAACCTAAAATGAATACATTTTTAAATATATATTAAAGTGAATTTGATGTAGCTTATTGTCAAGTCATATTCTTCAAGTCCCACAATAAATGTATCGTAATTTAATTGAGTTGATTGCTCTAGTCATGTCTGTCCTCTTCACACGGTCAGTATGGGGTTCAGTGGTGCCTGACTTGGGCTGGATTAGGTCTTCGTACTGTTTTAGTTTACGTGAAAGAGATTCACAATTTTAGCTTATATTGTGAGAGACCGGGGAGCCTTTGAGGAGCAAGCACTAGCAGCCAAATGCTGTTCGATTTACACAACAAAGTGACATGTTGTCTTTTTCTGTACTGGTTTTTTGTCTTGTTATGTTAGTGGGAAAGCCCCATACAGAAACCAGCAGGTGGCATCAGGTCCTGATTCAGACATTTTCCATCACAGATCAGAGACCTACTTAGGATGAATCCTATGTGAAATACAGTGTTTTACATTGTAGTAATACAGAAACCAACGAACCAACAGAAATATTAAGACCATGCTTTTTGTATCTAATACTAAGGGTCCAATATAGCATTCAAAGAAACAGAAAATATATTTTCTAATGGAAATACAGACTTTTTAATGGAAATACAGGTTAAATACATTGAAAATGTCAGTCAACAACAGTACAAAATGTAAATTATATATTTTTTTACAAAGCAGTATCCGTTACATAAATATATAACAGTACATTAGACATATATACTGTCAAAGTGAGATACACTCTTTAAAGTATTTCAAACTTTTCAAGTTTCAGGAATCTTTCAGTCCATGTTGGCCATATTGTTGACTCTTATATTACCCTCTCAATCATGGGCAGACAGGAACCAAGCATCGGCCCTGGCAACAGACTAGTCCATTATTTTTCTCAAAGTTTCCACATCACCCATTTTTGATTGAGGCCACCATTATGAGTCAGTTAATTCTATTTCTTCCACAAAAGAAATCAAGTTTGACCAGGCTGACAATGGATCAGCACATCTAGCCTCAAATGCCAGATAACTAGTCCGCTCGGCTCCTAATTCACTCTCCCATTCACACTTAGCTAAATTACAATATTTAACTTCAATAATTGTATGCCATGAATGATAAGGTAATGTGTGATGTAATAAATTAATTGTATTTCAGGAGAATATAGACAAAGCATTATGGGCCCGATGACTGTGAGTCACTCTGGATAAGAGCATCTGATTTACATAAATGAGGGGCAGGAGAAGAAAATGGCAGTCACAAAGCGATGAGGGATGTTTGAGTCCTTTGACATTTTCTATGATTTTTTTAGACATTATTTCTCATAACACTGTATGGTCCTCTTGTGCACGGCACTAATTATAAAATATAATTAAATAATATTCATAATATATATTTGTGCTAACAGTCTAGACATGCAGTATAGTCAACGAGGAAATAATTTAATGTACACTGTCTTTCCACATGTGTGGACCGTTGTCATGGTAAGTTTCTAATATTTTAGGAGTAATGACAGCACTGAGAAGAGATTTCTGCGGAAGGATTCTCTTTAAAAGACAAACGGATACATCAATTCACCTTCTGCTCACCTCCTCCCGCCCCGATTCCCAATACTTCAGGGTTTCGTAGCATGTGCCCAAATAGCATATTTGAAAGAATCGTACGAGTGTGGTTGTGCTTCACTGTGAAGCCTTCATCATATACTACTGGTACTTCTCATTTGGATCAGGCTCTTTAGTTATATAGTAGCCTAGTGGGGGAAGCTGGGAGGTCGGGTTTTCAGGGTGTCAGGCCACACTACGAGGTGCGCTGGCTCCTGCAGGAGTGGCAGCAGGCCTTGCTGTAGTACCAGTGGCTGCACAGGTTCACCTTCAGAGCCAGAGAGCAGTTGGTGGTGGGCCGGTCCTGACAGCTCTCATCTGCATGGCAGGGAAACATTTCTGTTTAATCATTTGGGAAAAAGTAGTTTCATCACATTTGAGAAAACCCACCAGTCCCTTTAACCACTTAAATCACTCAACACTTTTGGCTTTTACGAACGGAAGAAGCGCTTGCCCAGAAAAACAATTGCCCTGGCTGCGCTACGTTTTCCGATTGACCGTAAACCTCGCTAAAGTCGCTCGAGGCTTTGTCGAGGGTCTTGCTTACAAATCCTGACACCAGATCTGCGTGTGCCACATTGCCCCGTTCCTGGGTCACGGCGCGACCATGTAAGCTGTGGCTTCCAAACCTGGGGGTTCAGTGGGACAGGGTTGCAGGGCGCAGGTCTGCTTGGCCACTGGCTTGGTCAGGGGGTCACAGCCTCTCACGATGTCCCGGCCCTGGTAGCACTTCACGTCTCTCATCCGGACACCCACGCCGCACGTCTTGGTGCACTGCGGAGAACACACGGCAACACCGCTGTCACGCTCACAGGACGCCATATGGCGGCTAATTGAATAGATCCAAAGCGCTGCTTCAGTCATGTTGATGCTGACTTGGATGCTAGTTATTGTCACGCCGTTTGGAACTATAACTATGACTGAACTTGACTGTCCCACATTCTGGATGCCACTGATGTGCATGAAGCTGTGGGTGCGTTTTGTGAGTGTGGCCTTTTTGTGACGGTTATTGTTCAAATTGTGTCTAACCTCAGACCAGGGCGTGGTGTACCACTTGAAGCAAGGCCTTTCAAAGCAGGTGTTCTCCTCCTCCGGCCTCTCCATGTTAACACACTGCTCATCGTCGTAGGTCTGGAACTTCCCATCAGCAATGCCAGCACACTGCACAATCCTGCGCTTCACACCGCGGCCACATGTCGTGTTGCACTGGCAGGAAATGAACACGACTCTTAGCTAATGAATCACAAACCAAGAGAAAATTGACAGAGCGTGGAGGAAAACGATCCAGCCGCCTTACTCTATCCCAGTCCTGAGTGAGCCAGTGAGGGCCACAGTCCTTCTCCCCACATGGGTGGATGGCCAGGGGCTTGTTCTCCGGAGAACACTGGGACTCAGGCACCACACGGCCCTCTGGTGTTTTGCAGTACACGTGGCGTACCATTTTTCCCTGGCCACATGACCCTGAACACTGCATATGCCGGAGGTCAGAGGTTAATGGGATTGACACGGCAAACTATTTATATCAGTTATCAGTGTGAATAGTGGATGGAAGCAGTGTACTCACCGGCCCCCATTCAGACACGGTCCACTGGCGCTCGCAGGGCGGCCCGGTGCAGTTCTTGGTGTTAGGGGGGATGGTCAGGGGATCACATGATTTCATTTCATCTGAACACCGAACCTCCCGGGTCACCTGGGCCCTGCGGCCACACTTGGCTGGACACTGGACAGGAAACACTCACTTTCAATATCATCTCATGCTGTTCAAACACACCATGTGATAGTACACATTGATGACCCATAACCAGCCTACCTCATCCAACTCCAAGCAGAGCTCTGTGTACCTCAGTCCACTTCCAGAAGATCTCTGCCTACCTCATCCAACTCCCAATTGATCTCTGCCTGCCTCAGTCCACTCCCAGCATATATCTGCCTGCCTCATCCAACTCCCAGCAGAGCTCTGCCTACCTCAGTCCACTTCCAGAAGATCTCTGCTTACCTCAGTCCACTTCCAGAAGATCTCTGCCTACATCAGTCCCCTTCCAGAAGATCTCTGCCTACCTCAGTCCACTCCCAACAGATCTCTGTACCTCAGTCCACTTCCAGAAGATCTCTGCTTACCTCAGTCCACTCCCAGCAGATCTCTGTACCTCAGTCCACTTCCAGAAGATCTCTGCCTACCTCAGTCCACTCCCAGCAGATCTCTGTACTTCAGTCCACTTCCAGAAGATCTCTGCCTACCTCAGCCCACTCGGCCACCTCCCACTGGGGACCGCAGGTTGGGCTCTTGCAGGTGCGGCGTTCCAGGGGCCTCTCCAGTTCTGCCAGGGTGCAGAGGTCACTGTACACAGAGCTGTCTAATCCGGGCGACAGCATCTTCCAGCAGCGCACCAGACGGAATTGGAAGCCCTCCCCACAGGTACGAGAACACTCACTCCAGCTGCTCGCCTCCCACCTGAGGCACGCAGAAAGTGTTTGCCTGGTCAGCATTCTTTAGAGGTGTTTTGCGGTGTGATGTTTTGTGGTCCATACCTGGGCTGGCACTCTCTCCCGATGCAGAAGTCGTGGACAGGCTCAGGTCGAGTCATTGTGTCACAGTGTGTGTCGTCCACTTCAATGCCATCATAGCGCACACACATGGCAAAAGACTTTGACACTCCTGCAGAGGATACTACAATATGTCATAATATGTCCATGCAGACTCTGTGGGTGTGTGTGTGTGTGTGTGTATGCGTGTGTGCATGTTCTTTTACTACCTGAGTACCAGAGGACTCTGTACACTGAAGGTCCTCACTCAGATAGTAAAAAAAAGAAAATCATGTGAAGAGAGGACATTGGGCCTGTTGTAACTTTAACAGGAAACTGTATCTGACTTGTTGAAGTTTAGGGTTAAGTTTATGGTTAAGGGTAAAGTTGAATATTTAGTTTTAAAGGTACAAAATTGCTGGTTCTCATGTTGACAGTAAAACCTCTGTATGTATGTTAGTAACCTAACTACAATGATCTTAAAAAAATTAAGGGAATACATAATCGTCACAGTATAACACCAAGTCAATTGAACTTCAGGGATATCAATCTGTCCAGTTAGGAAGCATAAGTGATTGTGAATTAATGTCACCTGTTTTGGTGCAAATTAATCTGACCACAGGTACACTGGAGAAGCAAAAGCAAGACAACCCCAAAAAAGGGAATGGTATTGCAGGTGGTAGCCAAAGACATTTGCTCTCTCCTTATCCTTCCTGCCTGATTCTTCACTAGTTTTGCATTTTGCTAGTGTCTCTGTCGCTACTGGTAGCATGAGGCAGCCCATTCAGGTTGCAAAAGAAGTCCAGCTCCTCCTTCCCCATGTGCCTCCGCAAGAAGGTTTGCTGTGTCTCAGAGCACAATCTTAAGAACATGAAGAAGATACCAGGAGATGGGCCGTTACATGAGGAGAGCTGGACAGGGTGGTAGAACGGCATCAACCCAGCAGTAGGACCGGTATCTGCTAGTTTGTGCGAGGAGGAACAGGAAGGACACTGCTAGAGCCCAATAAAATTACCTCCAGCGGGCTACTGATATGCATGTTGCTGACCAAAGTGACTCCATGAGGGTGGCATGAGGGCCCGACATCCTCTAGTGGGGCCTGTGCTCTCAGCCCAGCACCCCATGCAGCACAATTGGCATGTGCCAGGGAACACCAGAATTGCCAGGTCCACCACTGTCGCCTGGTTCTTTTCACAGATGAGAGCAGGTTCACACTGAGCACATGTGAACGAAAATTGCCTGCAACATCATCCCCAGCGATGGTCTGAGGCAGCATAGCCTTGGAGGGTCGCACTGACCTCCACATGCTGGCTAACGGTACCCTGACTGCTGTTGGGTATCTGGATGAAATCCAGAGACCCGTCATCAGACCTTACTTTGGTGCAGTGGGCGCTGGGTTCCTCCTGGTGCAGGACAATGCCTGGCCTCATGTGGCCAAATTGTGTAGGCAGTTCCTGGATGAAGAAGGCATTGATGCCATTGACTGGCTTTCACGTTCCCCAGACCTGAATCCTGTTGAGAACGCCAAATATCGCCACAGACTGTGCAGGAGCTCACTGATGCCCTGATCCAGGTCAGGGAGGAGATCCACCAGGACAACATCCATCGTGAGGCATGCCCAGACGTTGTTAGGAGTGCATACAGGCACTTGGGCAGCCATACACATTACTGAGTCACATTATGAGTTTATGTTTATTTAGATTTTCAGTGTGAGTTTGAGTCCAGCCCTCAGTCAGTTGGTGATTTTAATTTCCATTCACCGTTGTTATTTCATTTTGTTCTCAACAAATAACGTAATTACGTGATTGTGATCTTTAATAATTTTCTTCACCGAGACCCGATGTGTGATTTCATTGTTATATACATTTATTTTGAGCAGTGGGCATTATTGGGATATTTTTTGGGGGGATTATTAAGGTTAGGGCAAGGTTAGGGTATGGTTAGGGTAAGGTTTAGGGTACAAATTAGTAGGATTTTTAAAGGACTGTCAGGACTGTTTGTGTGTGTGTGTGTGTGTGTGTGTGTGTGTGTGTGTGTGTGTGTTTTACCTATAGAACAGGTAGAGGTGCAAGGCTCTTGAGAAGATAATTTCCAGCGGTACATGTCTGCAGGGCTCAGCTTTAAGTTTTTCTGTAGGAACCTCTGACCGGTCCTGTCAAAAAGAGCACATGACAACAATGTCTCACATGATTGGTCCTGTCAAAAACAGCACATGACACCAATGTCTCACATGATTGGTCCTGTCAAAAACAGCACATTACAACAATGTCTCACATGATCGGTCCTGTCAAACAAAACATGACCTGGCCTTCACAGCAAACTCACTGAACTCCAGCTTCACACACAGCACACACACACACACACACAGACACACAGACACACACACACACACACACACACACACATACAGCTGCATCACTGCAACAGCCGATTCACCTCCTCACCAAATCATAACATCCAGCGACATTCTGTTTTTCATTAATTCACATAAAATTGACATGCACATTCTTGTAATATCACTGTCCACATTTTTATTGCTGGAACAGAGATGTTTATTTGAAAATACACAGGAACTTTGAATCCTACTTCACTGGCATATCTCAGTGTAACTGTGACTAATTCCTGCACATTTATCCCTAGAGGTGACTACACTCGGACAATATATTTCTTCCCAGTCATTTTTTTCACTTTGCCAAAAAAAACTTGAATTATTTCAAAACTTCATCCCTTCGGTTATCCTCCTCCATGCATACCTTCCTCTGCCTCTCTACTGTCTCATCCTCTCTTCATCCCTCTCTTCATCCTTATCCCCCTTTTTCTCTAATCTGTAGCCCTACTTCCACTTGCCCTTCTCTGCTTTTCTCCCCATCTCATCCTCCTCTTCAATCCTTTCTTCTCCCCAGGGCAGAGGAAGACAGGGTGTGTCATGTGATGTGTTTTATGGTGCTCTGGCAGGAAAACCTGCGAAGCCCAGGGAAGCTAACATGAATTATAAATATGATGGAATGCAATCCCAGCCAGCCCTGGATGTCTACTCTCCATGCGATTCTTGAAAAAAAAGCCAGCAAAGGATGGGGCCAGAAGTCAGCCCGGAGCACATTCCATTCCCTCAGCCAGCCCAACCTGCAGTATGGGCCCTTGTCCCTAACCAGACTATCCAGCACTTTTAAATGCCCCTCTGCTCAGGGCCTTGACAGGACCATTCTAAACCCTTCGGCAGACGCATCCACTTTGTGAAGCGAGGTGATGTTTTTGACGAGGCAGAAGATGAGGCTGTGGATGTTATTCTAAACTTAAATTGTGTGGATGCTTCCGGTACCGGGCAGCAAGCTCATTAATGTTAACAACTGTTTCTGCTACACTCTTAGAAAAAAGGTTTGCAAAAGAGTTCTTGATCTGTCCTCATTTGGATCATGGGAGAACCTTTTTCTGCTCCTGTTGTATCTTTTCTGTAAAGTGTTCTATAATGGAACAGAAAAGGGTTCTAACCAGAACCAAAAAGGTTCTTCTAAGAGAGTTATATAGCCCCGTTTTGAATATCTGCCTGCTGTGTGGATCCCTCCTCACTGTACCTGGTTCTGTTGGTCCGGTTGTTGCTCTTTATCCCTGTCAGCAGCAGTGTCCTGTTCGGGAACAGCAGGTCTCCAGTCTCGTTCCTCCGCCGGCCCAGACTGAACTCCCCGAGAGAGCTGTTGAGGGGGAACAGGCCACCCTGCTCAACGCTGCTGTAGTCGCCCTCCAACAGCCCTACCTCAGATGAGAAAAGTCCTTCTCCCTCCGTCAGAAGCTGATTGGTTGAAATGTTGATGAGCAGTTCGTCCACGCCAATCCGCTTGCCCAGCAAGACTCTCCAGATGAGGTTCTCTGAGTGCGACACCTCCTCTAAAGGTCTGCTTGCGGCCGGGACAGGGACCGCCACACTGCCAGCTGGGTGACTGCTGTTACAGTCTGTTAGGAATGATGGGAAAGATAGGACGTGATTAAACTGGGAGAAAGCCTTATACATATCCAGACCAGAAGTTTATCCTGTTCAGGTTAGTTGGTCAGGAAAAACTCCTGGTTCTGTTTATACTGTTTGCAAAGAGAAGTCCTATATACTGTTTGAGTCATACAACTAGGCAAGCCGGAAAGCCTTTGTACAACCATAGTCTGAAGAGAAAAGCTGTCTCGTTCATTGGTAAAGGCAGGTAGGCAGGCAGGCTTGTACCCATTACCACTCATGTTTGTGGTGAAGACATTTTTTATATCCACCTGTGAATAATGCAGCACACCAAAAGGCCAGCTGAGAGGACTCTCTTTTTTAAAACCCCAACGTTTTAACTCATCTGATTTCTGAGCGGTGAACCGTGTTTTGCTCTCTCGCTCTTTCTCTCCACTTAACCCTCCTCTCACTTCAGGTGCTGTGAAAGCACAGAACCATCAACTCACTGATATGACATCATGGCTAGCTCTGTATGGAAATCTTTGCTTTCTCTCTCCCTATCTCCCTGTTTGTCTTGTTCTACCCCTTGGTGCTGTGAAAGCACAGAACGATGAACTCACTGATATGAAATCATGGCTAGTTCTGTATGAAAAGCTTGGATAAACAGTTATACTGGTTACCTCCTGTAGTATCATGGGTTATATATAAATAAGCAATACGACATGAGGGGGTGTTATATATGGCTAATAAACCACGGCTAAGAGATGTTCTTAGGCACACTGCATCGTAGAGTGCCTGATACAATGATTAGCCACAGTGTATTGGCAATATAGCACAAACCCCCGAGATGCCTTATCGCTTTTTATAAACCGGTTACTAATGCAGTTAGAGCAGTAAAGAGTTGATGTAATACCCTTTTAATACGGTCTAATATACCACGGCAATCAGCCAATAAGCATTCAGAATTCAAACCACCTGGTTTATGAGTATAAGTAAAGCTATTTTTGTTTAGAATATTTATTATTCTATTGGTGGATTCTTATGTATTTTTGTTACTTGTGTATTGTGGCGGGGTTGGACTGTCTGGACCGCAGTCGATTGCTGCTGTCTCCTCATACACTTCGTTGGTCTCCTGGCCCTTCTGGCTGTCGGACCCTGTCTCCTTGGCCCCCTGTTTCAGCACCTGGCTTTGTTGGGTCTCAGGGGCTGCATAAGAGCTCCCATTGGGTGCCACCAGAGTGCCCATCTCCAGGGACACCCCGGGGGCCGCGCTGTCAGGGCCGGTGTAGACCGGGGGTTGGGGGACGGGCGACAGGGACTCCCGCAGGACGGTGTACTCATATGTGATGTATGGGATACGACCATTCTGGTTCCACACCTGCGAGGAGACAAAACCATCTGTAGCAGAGGCGGTGCTTCAACGGGTCCAGTGGGGCAGCCAAGAGGGTCAAAATGTTTGCCATTGAAAAAAATAGACATTAGCTGAATGTTAATTGGTGAAGCATTATTTTTGTTGTTAGTGAATATTTGTTTGCCATTGATGTTTGAATATGTTTCAGGATTGCATAATGCATTTTTTGGATCTACCAATCGGTGAGAACGTAATGTCAGATCGTGTTGTCTAAAGAAACTAAACATGAAAGGTGAACGTAGCTATGTCTGGCTGGTGCTCAAAAATGAAAAGAAAAGCAACTAAATTCTAAAACGACTTGTAATTGCAGGTACATTTTTCTATAGCCAAATACAAGCTTTAGATCATAACACTGAACAAAAATGAAATTTCTGCCACATCTGTCCGCTACATGGATTCTTTTGGAAAAGAGCTCACTAACTGCGTTTTATAAACATTTGTATGCAACATTTGAAAGAAATACTGCAAGCTTTTCATTCGAATGGAAGATTTCTGGGACAGCTGATCAGCATGTAAATGCTTCACATGGTGCATTCATGTTTTCGCCCAAAAAATTGGCAAATTTTATTACAAAGCCATGTTCTGAACCCATATTTCTGAGATGGGAAATCAGATGGATTTGTACAAAAAATGTGCACAGATGAGTAGGCCCCGATCATGCCTCATACACACCGGAGTGCAACAGACGCTTTGAAATAAATGTTTGTGGTTAAACTTACCTTTCATAATGCTCTATGCAGAGGTAATGCTCTAAGCGGAGATAATGCTCTATGCAGAGATAAGGCTCTAAGCTGAGATAAGGCTCTAAGCTGAGGTAAGGCTCTAAGCAGAGGTAATGCTCTCAGCGATCATCCCCACAGAGCAGAAATACAGTGCAGTCAAATATAATTAATACTGACATTCCAGGTTGTTTTTGGAGGACATGAATAAATGTTCAAGCAGCAGAGACAAACCAGCATAGCAGCAATGACTGAGAGCACTTATTTCCTCCTGCTTCCTCCTATGAAACTCAGTCATTTGCACATTGTTTATACTGTACAGTTCTTGACGGCTGTAAAAACCTTTGACTAGCCTGCCTTAAATCATGGAGCTGAGTGGGAGTCCACTACACAAAGATGGATACCTGTACAGTGTGGAAGACTCCTGCAGTTTTAATGTGTAACACAAGAAGGGGGTCAAGTACAGTCTGTCTGTCTGTCTGTCAGTCTATCTGTCTACAGTTATGCACATACGTTTGCATAGCATGGCAGAAATTGTGACATTTTGGCACTGATTTCGAAAATATGACTGATGTCTTCTATTTAAGGATAGTGATTATATGAAACCATTTATTATCACATAGGTCTTTGGCTCTGTTTTAAATCATAATGATAACAGAAATCACCCAAATGGCCCTGATCAAAAGTTTACATACCCTTGAATGTTTTGCTTTGTTACAGACACACAAGGTGACACACACAGGTGAAAATGGCCATTAAAGCTTAATTTCCCACATCTGTGGCTTTTTATATTGCAATTAGTGTCTGTGTATAAATAATCAATGAGTAAGTTTGCTCTCGCATGGATGCACTGAGCAGGATAGATACTGAGCCATCGGGAGCAGAAAAAGACCTGCGTAACAAGGTAATGGAATTTATAAAGATGGAAAAGGATATAAAAAGATATCCAAAGCCTTGCAAATCAGTTGATTGCCAGTCAGTACTGTTCAATCACTTATTAAGAAGTGGAACATTTGGGGCTCTCTTGATACCAAGCCAAGGTCAGGTAAACGAAGAAGGAACTAAGCCAAAACTACCAGGAGAATTGTTCGGGAAAACCCACAGGTAACCTTAGGAGATAATACAGGCTGCTCTGGAAAAAGACGGTGTGATTGTTACAAGGAGCACAATACGACGAAACTTGGCTGCATGGTCGAGTTCCCAGAAAAAAGCCTTTACTGTGCCAATGCCACAAAAAAGCCAGTTTACAATATGCCCGACAACACCCTGACATGCCTCATAGCTTCTGGCACACTGTAATTTCGAGTGACAAGGCCAAAATAGAGCCTTTTGGTCACAACTGTAAGCATTTTGCCTAGACGAATGGGCAGCTATACCACCTGCAAGAATTCAGACAACTTTTACAAAAGACTGCATGTTGTCATTGATGTTTAAGATTTTTTTTCTTTGTTGACATGTTTTGTTTCATGATTGTTCCATTCTGTTATGACTTACAGTTGAATAGGAATCCCATAAGGTATAAAATACATGTGTTTTGCCTGCTCACTTCTTTAAAAAAGGGTACATATACCATTTGGCACATATTCTCCAAGGGTATGCAAACTTTTGAGAACAACTGCATCTATCTATCTATCTATCTGCAAGTTACTGGGTATATGTACACCAATTCTAAACTCGAGACTACAAGAAGTCCTGGCTGGCTGACAGGCGTGGGGAAGGATTAGAGCAGAACTCAGCGAACCACTGTACCAGAACATTAATGGCTTGGTCGATGGGCCCTTTGGCTACAATGTACTCGATCCCCGTCTCATAGACATCCATGGGCCGTCGGTACTTAAAGACAGTTCCCGCAGCATGGAAGTTCTGGGGGCTGTCCACCTTGTAGTTCCCGTTAAAGAAGAAGTTTCCCGCCTGATCGGTCACGGCTGTGTAGGAGATAGGATGGAACAGTTTCATGAAGGGCCACTGGAGGAGGAGCAGTTAGTTGACTCTATGGAGAGGTCATATCTCTGATGTTACATACTGTAATTTCTCCTTCACATACTGTATATAACTGGAAATGTATGTAGCAAATCGCAGAGTAAATCACAAGGAAATGGAAGTATATAGATTCACTTCAGTTGATGAGCTTTAGATTCACTTCAGTTGATCAATGTGATTCCTGTACTAACTTCCCACTGTCCCACTAACAAGATGTTTCTCCCCATGTGGCAAAAACTTTTTAATTTCTGGAAATCTCAATCATCATCTAGCCATAACAATATTTGAAACACTTGAAATATATACGTAAAACCGTGCTAACAGGGAACATTAGAAATGTGTGTGTATAGTGAGGAGAATAAGAAGGAAGTACCCACCCAAAACATCAGCTGACTTCTTCCTCTCAATGACCTGGATGTCCCAGGAGCCCTCCGGGATTGTTGTAATAAAGGAGTAACCTTGGAGATAGGAAACAGGAAACATCATAAGACTCCATTTTACCTACAACAATATAGCCTGAACATCAGAGGCGTTGGCTGCAGATGCCCATAATAGACCTTGTTATCGGAATTAGCTCTGTCTATATTTATCTATAATTATTAAGTGACTTATTCGGGTGGCTTGTCCTAAATTAAGCGGTAAGTTACAATGACTCACTCCTTGAGAAATAATAGGGATTTACATGTATTTAGAAAACCCTACAATAAAAAAAGCATAGAATCTCATAACGAAGGGCAGTGTTTGGGCAGGTGTGAAATGGTAGCTAAGAAAGGGGCAGGTAAGAAATACAAATCAGATGTCGAATTCCTGAAGGCAATAATTATGTGGTGGATGATGAATTAAACCACCCAGACACATCAAAGATACAGTAGTCCTTCTGAACTGAGCTGCAGGACAGGAAGGAAACTGCTGAGGGATGTCACTATGAAGACATTTGTGATGGGAGATAACAAAGGATGAATAAACACATTGTGGTGACTCAACAATAATGACCTAAACGACAGAGCTGAAAGAACAATACACATTTACAGACTAAAGATATTCCTTAATATGCATCCTGTGTGCAACAAGGCGTTAACCTAATAATAGAAATAAACATGCTGACAGAACATTTCTTGTGGCCTTCAAAAGAACACTGAGAGATTGCCATATTATAAGCACAGAAGTATCATGCTGACTAATTATAAAAAGTTAATACTGATATGCAGTGGCGTCGTTAGGCCTGGGCGTCCAGGGCTATAGGCAAGTATCTTTTATGAATAGCCCCGGACCTCAAAAAAAAAAAAAAAAAGCCCCTGATCTATCAATCAATAATTCCAGTCGCGCATTATGCTAATGTTTGCATATAGGCCGCTAGCATGCGCTTGAAATATTTATTTTACCATGTGCATTGAAAACCCTGTGCATTCTGTCCTGGGGCCCTGAATGTATTGTGATCCAAGCAACGCCTCTTTTGAAATGGCATCAGTTCCAACTCAAGTGATTACATACATCTTGGTGATGTTGAAATATAACATATATTGACTTGGGTTGGGTACATGTGTATATGATTGACGTGTACTGGTGTTTTATTTTTTATCAGTATAATAATAATGATAAAATAATATTTTGTGGAAAAGGTTGAAAAAAAATACACTTCAATCCCCCAAAAAAACAAATGTAATGAAGTCCAGTACTGGTGAATAACTTATGCTATACCATCCTTGCTCAGTCATCTATCCACTTACAACCAAGCTATCAGTCTGTGGTCGAGGTTGAACAGACTCTTACCCAAATTGGTGGCCCCGCGGCGGAAGTTTCCATTGACCCTGCTGCAGCTGCTGCCATCCCCTTGACACACTCCACACTTATCGAGCGTGTTTGGGGAGAAGAGCACTCCATCACACCCAATTGGCTGCAAGAGATTGCCAGTGAAACAAACGTTATTTGCGTGTATTTATACACACAAACATACTGAGCATGTCTCTAAGGCAACTTGAGAAAGTTGATTAAAGCCTGATCTGATCGGTATATTTTTATTTTTAAATAACACAGTTCATAGATCTATTCTTATATGTTACAATTATTTGTTTTTCACATTCCTGGGCTGATGTCCAACTGAGAATCACCCTCTGTGGTGATGAAGGTTTTGTCTTGGCAGTTCTAAGCCTTGAAAACACAATCCCACCTCTAAAGAAGGGAAAAAATTAATAGCTAATCCTTCTTTTATCGTTTTGATGTGATGAAATACATTTTAGGTGCACTATTACATTAACTAGCTAGTTAATATTGTCGTATTTCCAAGCCCCTATTGTTTAAATTAATCAGAAAGTGAATTAGCCCTTTTTAAAGTCATAGACTTAAATAACGATACGTCATAATCCCCATAACACCTTGCAACAAAATCTGAACGCATGTCTTTGGGTATTTTCACCATTCATTTTTCTATAGGGGATTTTCAGATTCACTTCAAATAAGGTTTGTGTTTTGTGCAGGCTTATGCCACCTCTGCATTTCATATGTTCACATATTTCTCTTAATTAGCCCCTGTTCATCCTCTGATCATAAATATGGCTGCAGTGTCTATAGAACTTTAGTGACCAACAGAGATGCAATCCATGATTATTACATTATTATAATTAGTAAACCAAGTCAATAGCAATGAAAACTTACAAAAAATAAATGTTGTGGTGTTCCTTAAACCATACATTGAAGCAATTCTGTGGCTTCAGTTTTGGCACGGAGTTGTCAGTCAGTTATTTCAAGTATCCCTGTGGTAAATGTTTGTAAGCGTTCTGCGGGTTTTGCCTTAAATCTTCTTTGGTCTTTGTCGTTTCTGTTTTTGTTTTTATCAAAAGAACCCACACAGATTCAGTCATGCTGACCCTGGGTGTCTGAGGTGGCCAAACTACAGTAATACAGTGAGTTCCGTCTACAGACGTCAGCTACAAGTAGGTCTCGTGCGTCTTTGGGGTCATTAGGAAAGATGACATTTTGCCAATCAGTAATTTTCGTGAAGGTACAACATAATGAATCAAGATCATTTTATATTTCTCAGTATTGATAATTGGACTCGATCACCTACCACATTTGTTGAAATGAATCCCCCCAAACCATGAAGGAGCACCCCCACTGTGGTCCGCAGAAGGACGCCGGCATCAATATGCATCTCGAAAACTCTTCTTCTGACAATACACATGTCACTGTGATTCATAAATGCAGACTCATCACTCCATAAGTGATGGCTGTCATACCAGGCTTTATTTTCGTTCACATACTGCAATCTCTTCGCCTGCGACACACCCTCACAGTCGAAGCCTGTACTTTGGTGACAAACGACTCTGCCAGATACTAAGAACTTCCCTAGACTTCCTTCTGTCTCTCAAGGGAGAGACCTGTTCAACAGATGTAGACAGCGATTTGGGTCTTCCAAAAGGTTTTCTTCCTTCAGCTTGCCCAGTTTCTTCAAACTTCTTCAGGACAGCTTGAACACTTATTCAAAAATCCGATTAGGCATATGGGCCACTGAGTATTGCGCTGCTGATACAAAACTAGTATTTTATGTTCATCAAACTGTCACCTAGCCATTTTCAAACCTCACCCCGAGGTAGCCCAGCCATTCACTGTATTTGGTCAATTCCACCACCATCAAAACGGATTTATCTTAATGAAGTATTGATAATCTGAATCAGGTGTGGTAGTGACCTCACATCTGCCGTCCACGCAGACCCCTCTGTAGCTGCTGTACTTGCAAGAGGTTCCGTCTCGAGCAGGAACCATCATCTGTCTCTGTCCGTCGGCCGTGGTGCAGTGCAGGTCACATGGGTTACTGGAGATGTGGACAAAGTCATCTGTGGGTAGATATAAGGGCAGAGGTCACGGTGTGACAACGGGCCTCAAGGACAGGCCTCACAGGAGGGGGAGGCACAGAGCTGTGTGGTTTTACATGGGTGTTTTACCCGGATACAGGGGTTTCCAGTGGTAGTTCCTGCCATTGTATGTCTGCGAGTTGAAAGTCCAGCATTGCTCTTCCCTGAAGCTTCTCCCAGAGGAAGGGCAGTCCTAAACAAGACAGATAATATCTACCCACTTTTCTGTTTCATGTTTTTTTAATTCATAAACATTTCCAGCTATTTTTTTTTTTAAACGGCTGTGAGGGTATAAAAGCCTGCACAGGCTATCAGGTGTTTATGGCTGCTTTACTGAACCTTAAAGGGCATCAGCTCTAGAAAGGTTGAGGACAGAAAATGTATCCACTCTTAAAGGCATAGCCAGAGTTATGGATACAAGCATGATCCAAAGTATCAGAATGATAGTTTTAACCCTGTTTTGTGACAGAACAGGGTTGGTGAACAATTTACACTGAACTTGTTCCCAAACTTCGGAGCAAAGCCAGCCTATTGGTTGGTTTGGGATGAGGGACTGACAGCTGACCGGAGCTTAAAAAGTATAAAAATTACGTAATAACTGCAGATTCACCCTTTAAGAAACATGTGTGCCCTTTATATATTGACTTCAGCAAAGCAGGCTTGGTGTGATGGGGTGTGGCGTGAACACTAATTTAGCTAATGACCGTTGAAATGGCGGCTGTGATATACGCATGCTTACCTTGGTGTTACAGAGGAGATATTTTTTCGACGTGCCAGTGCATGTCATGTTGCCACTACCGGTGGCTGATTTCTTTCTTTGGACGAAAGTAAAAATGCATACATTTTGTAAAATCTACTCGTTGAGATTTGAAGAAAGGCCCCAACGTTATTAAGTAGGGGCGAAAAGTTAGGCAAAGAGCAAAACATCTTGCTTTCGGCGGACTGACCTCTGTTTGAGACAATGCCTTTCCTGGGACATGACCCCAACCCCACAGGGGCGTGTGCAAGCAGTCCACTTGGCCCACTCCCCCCACCAGTATGTGGTGGATTCCAGCTCATCCTCGAGACTGTTAGAGGCCACCGCTTCCTCCTAGACACAACACCGAACCGTCAGAACACTGTCCCGCGCACACACCGTGACTAATTATAAGCATGTCTAGCCGCTCAGCCAATCTGTGTGCAGACAACTGATATGAACTGTGTTCGCTTGTTGAAAAGGTGGGAGGGGAAACAGCTGTGGGTTTTTCTAAGAGAACTCACGTAAAAAAATAATCATCTCGAGATGAGAGGGACAGGAAGAGGGAGAAAGAGAAAGCGAGTGACTAGAAACCTGGCAAATCAAGATAAAGTTTGAGCAGCAAGACAGAAAAACTAAACAACAAATGAGCAGTCTGACAGTATGTAGGTCTGTGTGACCGACTGTTTTCTCGACTGACTGTATGACAGACATGTTCGGTGAGCGTGTGTGTAATATAGAGGCTGAAGATGCGCCGGCATTTGCGTTGATTAATAATGAGAGAGATGTTGGGATAGTGTACCTGTCCCCTGGTTGAGAGGTTCCCTACAGACAGAGCTAGGGTGAGGAACCCCAAGAGAACCAGGCTGATCTCCCCACACTGTTCCCAGGACCAGATCCTCATCCTGACAAGAGAAAATTCTACACCTCAGTGGGACAGAAGAACAGGCGTGAAATACTAAAACACATAAATATTAACTAGGTACTGTAAAGAAAAACAAGACGAGAAGAACACTGTGATAAAAAATACATTTAATGATGCCTACGTCAACTGACTAGGGTAAGTGGCGTAATTGGTTATAACAAGTTTGGGTTACAAATCGACATTAATCCCAACTATATTTTTGATTATTTTTACCTGCTCCTGATTTTTCATTAGATGGTGTGTAACATTATTCGAAGGGTGAACACTTTGGGGTGGATTTGGCTCGAGAGATGGAAGGAGTCATATCTGCAGACGGAGGTTTTTCCTCATTGTTGTTTTCGTTTAATTTCCTTTTAAACCATTTTGGGCTGAATGTGTAATATGTTCTTTATAAATGCATAATCTGTAAATCATACCTCACTTAGCCATGAATTATGAAGATAAATGCAAATTATTTTAATGTATTACACATGTATATCACATGCATGCAACATTTTCGGGGACCATTACTGTCCCAAAAGCACTAGTGTCTAAAGATGGCGCACTGTATCTTTAAGTAAAGGCTCTTTTGTCAATTTTCTCTATGTTCACTAAAACTCATTTGAAACAAAACATTCCTTGGCTTCTTTAACAGTTCTTAGCAATTGCTTATATCAGGAGTCAACTGTCCTTGCAAAATGCGTTAGAATAAAGAGAGCTCACAGGTGTTTCAGAGGAAACACATTCATGCCAGACTCGTGCAGGCTTCAACATAAATGTGTTCTGACGTTTTAGAGCACTGGCAATCACTGTATACTTGGATAAAACCTTCAGACACAGCGTCAGGCGGTGACACAGACAGTTTGAGACTGTTGCTGCTGAGTGAGCGCAGGTGTTGGAGACAGGTTTTGGACCATGAAAGCAACATGTAAAAGTTAAACAACTCTCAGTGCTAGAGTGACTAAGGTAAGTTTCCTAATTCAAGGCCTAGGCTTTCACACAGGTAGGCCTTTGTTTCCTCTACCTCAGTGTGAATGCATTGGCTGCCACAGGCGCTTACTGTAATGAAACACACACACATACACGTCTAGTCACTGACACACACATACACACACACACAGTCTGATTCTAGGAAAGGCCCCCTTTGCACATCCCCCTGTCCCACCTCTCCTCATCAGCCACACACAACTCTAGTTAGTCAGTCTGTTTTAAAATAAGCAAACAGATCACCTAGCCCTGTTTGCAGTCTGGCTTTTTCTGGCACTAAATATTGGTGACAGGTGTCTTAAACTACCCACTGGAACACCTGGAGTTCATTATCCTCCCAGACACAACTGGAGCACGTCCAGCTGCCAAACACAGCTCTCCCTCTGCCTCTCTCTGTCTCTCTCTCTCTGTATCTCTCTCTGTCTCTCTCACTCTCTCTCTCCCCCTCTCCCTTTCCCTCTCTCCCACAGACCCAGCAGTCTGTCGCCCGCGAGACAGGCCTTCCCCCTCACACGGTTTCCCAGGGTCACTGAGGAAAGTAAACACAGACCAGCGAGTCTCCCCACAGGCCCCCTCTCCTCCTCCGCGCACCCCCACCCAACCTCCCCGCCCAGCTCCTTGCCCCCATGGGCCCCCCCACTCAAGGGAGGAGGGGTGTTTTTCTTGTGCTGGCAGGAGACAGACAGCAGGCTGTCCCTGGGGTGGCTGTGGAGAGCTGGGTCTAGTCTGACCGGGGCTGTCTGGTCTGGACCAGGCAGACTCATCCTTTCTGATGGAACTGCTCAACCAGACTGGGCCTCCTTCCTTCTTCCACCTTTCTCAGCAGTCTTCTCATATTCATATGTGAAGTGGAAAATTGATATAGCTCCCACTCATTGCTGCTCCCCATGACTCCTCTACCTGCTTGTAGAGCGTAGCTAGAGAGGAGTGAAGGCACTCAGAGGCGCTGAAGCGGTGAGATGTGAGGGGGCGGTCACACCATTTGGAGTGAAGAGATCGTTAACGTGGTCTGTCTTTGATGAATGAGTGACACTTCAAACATTGTTTCTAATAACCATACTTTGGTGACACATCTTTTGGCTTGAGTGCTTCCCAGTAGTTTGCTCCCTCCTCATTCTGCATTCACTGTCTTCCCTCTGTGGCCATAACAGTAATTGGTATGTCCTTTGTGAGTAATGGTCTAACAAATCATATTAATCCCACTGAGGCACTTTTTAACAGCCAATCATCCTCAGAGCTGCTGTTAGGGATTTCTCTACAAGCATCACTCTTTATTCAAATTCATTTAATTTCAACAATGTTAAAATATTGTGAATATATATATATACATATATATATATATATATATATATATATATATATATATATATATATATATATATATATATATATATATATATAATTATAAGCGATAGTAACATTCATAACAAGACATTTAGCAGATCCTTTTACATAGTGTGACTTACAGTATTGAGCACATACATTTTTCATATTCTTTTCATATTGGCTCCGCACGGTAATCAAACCCACCCTTTAGTTGCAAGCAGCAGTTAATGCTAATCACCAACCGTGAATACCCTAGATAGCAACCTGCAAGTACAGACATGAAATTGGTATTCACCAGTTCTGATTATTGCTAAAATCCCAGACTACCCCTTTTCTAAACAGTTACTGTATACTGGAGTGGTGCTGTTCACTATACTAATTCAACAATCATTGTGTAATCGTTTGTATACACTTCTACTCAAGTTCTTAATTCTACTGCTGTCATCTCTCTGTGAACAAGACTTGATCATCTTCACACTTTTGAATGAGTACACATTACCTAGAAATGACAACATGAAAACAAAGGACTACTGAAAATGAGATGACTGAAAAATACAACTGATCGCTCCTCAAACGAAATGACTAATATGATCCAAGCAGATTGCATTTAGAACATATTACATACTTTAGAGTTCAGATCTGTTTTTCATTGTGGAACGTCATGCTATTACATCAGATTCTGAACGTGCATTACCATAAAACTGAGTCTCCACTTTATAAGTCTCTTCCACAACAACAGAGAGCTCCCAGACACATGTGCACACACTCATACACACACACACACACACACATCCCCACACATGTGCGCACACACACACACGCACACGCACACGCACATAAACACATTACAGTAGGGAAATAAACAACTTGGTGAGTATTTGTTTTGGTCTGGAATGGAAGAGTTTCTTGCCATTTCACACAACATGCTTCATGTCTCACACACTCACACACACACACACACACACACACACACACACACACACACACAAAGAACCATATAAGAACACACACACACATACAGCACAAATGGACACACACACAGAGCTATACACATTGAGAGGATGGAGGAGTGTAAATATTTACCCACTCACCTAGCTGCAGTCCAGGGGCCGTCGAGCTGTGTGTCGCAGGGTCAGAGTGGGTGGTGTGGTGGTGGAGGTGCTGTAGAGATGTGTGCAGATGGAGAGAGAGGGAGAGAGGTAAGGTGTGCGTTTTGCATCCTTCTTCCCCTCCCTCCCTCACTCCCCCTCCCCCCTCCTCTCCTCCCAGAAGCAGGAAGAGAGTGGCAGTAGCGAGGGAGGAACGCCTAGAAAAACAGGAGGCTCCCGCCTGGTGCCAAGCGCTGGGGTCTGCTTCGGCTGCTGTATGTGGAGAGGAGTCTGTCCCATTGACAGCCTGAAGCCAAGCCTGGCCAGCTCAACTCCCTCTGCTCTCCCCCTCCCCACCACTATGCTCCACTCACAGACAGAGGAGGAAGTCGTTGTTTCCCATAGTGTGACCCAACCCAGCCCCTCCTATAAACCCCAAACCTTCCCTCCCATCACCCCTGGTCTTCATCCTCTCAGGAACTAACATCCTTGGTCCCATCACTCCAGGTCCTCATCCTCTCCGTCCCTAAAATATTTTATCCCATTACCCCTGGTCTTCATCCTCTCAGGATATAACATCCTTTATCCCATCCCCCCCGGTCTTCATCCTCTCAGGATATAACATCCTTTATCCCATCCCCCTGGTCTTCATCCTCTCAGGATCTAACATCCTTTATCCCATCCCCCTGGTCTTCATCCTCTCAGGATCTAACATCCTTTATCCCATCCCCCCCGGTCTTCATCCTCTCAGGATATAACATCCTTTATCCCATCCTCGAGGTCCTCATCCTCTTAGTCTCTAACATCTTTGATCCCGTCACACTTGGTCTTTATCCTCTCAGTCCCTAACATCCTTTATCACATCCTCCTTGGCCTTCATCTTTTCAGTCCCAACCTTTTTCTCCTTTTCAGGCACTCGCGTTTTGGCTTGTGTGCTCCCCTGTGTAATCTCGTATGTTTCTGGAGAGAACACAGCTGGCAGAAGGTACTGATGAGTGTCTTAACAGGCCTCACTGATCACTAAGCTTTATCCAGAAGATCTGTTCTGGAAATGTAAAAAAATATTTCAATAAGAAAGCATTATTGCACATCAAAAGATAAAGATACGATGGTTAAAAAAATATGAGAAAAATAATGGAGAAAGCGACTCTCTGCTAAAACTAAGTTGTGGACAATGAAGCCATTTGTTTGTTAACTTCACTTAAATTAGAGACACCATGTGTGTGCGCTATTCATAAAGGAATAGCACTGCTCTCGAAGAGCTAACAGGCTGAAATAACCAAATCAAAAACAATGTCTTTGTAAATAATGTAAACCAATGTTGATAATGTACATCTTACATATTTTACAACTTGTTATGGAGTTTTGTGCACCAACAGTCTGTTTTTTCGAAGTTAGATAAAGTCACAGAAACTTGCAAGATTTGCCAAGCTTGTTACTTAAGTAAGCAAATTAATCATAGTTACAAACAAAAAGGACAGTGCAGCAAATAGACAGTTTTTCATTTTTCACCAAAGCTAGCTAACTGTAGTTGATCTGTAGCTGCTAAGCAATAGCTTCTTATTAGATTTCAGAAAGCTATGTGTTGTTGTCCTGTTGACACCTGAAGTAATGTTACAGTATACATTTTTGTCAGTTGCTGCTTTGCATCACTTTTTGAAAATAGCATATTGGGGATGTTGCTCTACGGACAGTTGTAAGATGTTCATATCCGACAGTGGCGATTTTGCTAGCTAGTTTTCCATTATTAGCTACAGCTAGCTAGCTGAGGAGGGATTGTTTCTTATTTGTGGGGCTTGAAAAACATGCTAGGAGCCAGATGGTTGAAACTAAATTATTTCAATATTTATTTGTTTATCTGAAGCTGTTACATCAGCGATGTTGGCTTGACTTGACATTGAGTCACAGTTGAGTCCTATAGTAAAAAACACCCCTTTCACACTGATTGTTATGGCTGTTTGTGTGCACTGCCTAGCTGCCTTAACAAATAGGGATACAGAGTGCCAATTACTTAGGTAGTACAGGGTTGTTTTTATTGTAATTATTCAAACATGCATGGTTAAAGAAAACACTCTGCTTTTACAAAGCCAGTTGAAGGTTTAAATGCCTATTTTGCGAAATGTTGTCCATCAATGCTTAAATGTTTTCACTGATTGTGAATAATCCATATGTAGTGGAGTTTATAATGACATCCTCGACTTTAATTAAACATTTATAATGATACGTTTTCTAATGGTGAATTGGTTGTCAAGTCTTTCAAAACAGAACCACAGCGTATTTATGTTATTCATTTTACGTTTATTTAACCAGACCAATACCAATAGAGACTGATTTACAGTAGAGATCCATCCAATAAGGCAGCAACAATTACAAAAACATTATGGCACACCAATATAATTTACATACAATCCATAACAATAAGAAACAGGGTCACAACAGACTTATCATTCTCAAGTTTGGATCCCCGAAGACCAACCAATTGAGAACCACCGAGCTAGAATGTCTCAAGCTGCACAGACAGTGAGAGAGGGAGAGAAGGAGAAATAGAGAGATTTTCGGGACTGGGAGGACCACCATGACTGCCCACCACGTCTGCACTGAACAGCCACATGTTCTTTCTGCAGCCCGGCCTCTGTGTCTGCTATGTGCATTAGGAATGCTCGGCTGCACAACACCGCTAGGCTTCAATCACATGCTCCGCGCAATCAAACAGATTTATATGGTGATAGACACAGTTCAGAGGGAGAACTGGGAGAGTCTTCCAGTTGAGAGGTATGGTCTCTCTCCACCGTAAAACTGTGAAGAATGCGGAGTCAAACGGAGGAAATGTGTCGTGGACAACTAACAATACTCGTGGGGTTTGGTGTTGTGTGGAGAAACAGTCTGGAGACATTCTGGTTTGTACACACAGACAAGAGGAAACAGAGGTTTTTTTTCTCTCTCCACAGATGTTGGAAAGTAAATGGTGTGAAAGATGTTTTAAAATCAAAAGGTGTGTCCCTAATGTGATACAAATAATACAAATATATATAAACCTCACGTTAATGTACAGTGCCTTTAGAACATATTAAGACCCCTTAATTTTCTTCACTTTTGTGTCTGTTGTGTCTTATAATTGATTATATATATATTTTGCAACAATCTACACATAAAATAATGTGTGCCAAATTACTGAAAAAATATTTGAAATATCGGATTTGTTAAAGTATTCAGTACTTCAAATCTGAGGTCCTGCGTGCTATTGATCAGGTTTTCTTCAAGGACCACTCTGTATTTTGCTCTGTTCATCCTTCACTCTATCCTGTTCAGCCTGTGTCACTGAGAAGCAACTCCATGGCATGACACTCCCACCATCACGCTTCACCATAGGGATGGCATTACCGAGGTGATGAGCAGTACCTTGTTTTCATCAAACATCAAACTTGGCATTCAGGCCAAAAGGTTTCATTTGGAGCCGAGAATCGTTTTACTCATGTCCTTTGGCAGCGTGTTATATTCCTTTTCCTTGGAAGTGGTATCCGTCGAGTCTCTTTATGATAAAGGCCTGATGGATGGAGTGCTGAAGAGCCATTGGGTTCTTGGTCACCCCCCTCTCCTGTAAAACTTTTGAGACCTTGAAGGCCCATACCTCCCAAGGGGGATGATGTATTTTCTTCACAGCTATCTGGGTGGGTGTGAACCATGTAGGTTTGTAGATGATGTGGACACCATGGAATTTCAAGCTCGCTCTTTACCCCTTCGGTCCTGTTGACATGAATGGCGCGATCCCACCCTCCCTTTTTTAGTTGATGTTGAGATTTTTGTGCTCGTGCCACACTGCCAGGCCAGGCCCCTCACCTTCTCTCTCTAGACTGTCACATTGTCATCTGTGGTAAGGCCTAACACCGTCCAGAAAGCGGAATACGAGGTGGGACTAATGACACACGTGTTATGACAGTGAGCATGACAAATAACCCCAACCTCCAAATACCTGTGGTTGGCCCATCAGGAAGCCCAGCACCCAGAGGGAGAGTTTTTTGTCATAGGTTCCTGTAATAAATGCCCAGAAAACACAAATAGGTATTCTACTTGGTCCTGGTGGAAAAGTGCAGTGTAAATAATTTTCATGCATTTTGGTGCTCCGGGTTTTAAATTAGATATTTTATTGGATGATAAAGATCAATTAAGTTTTTGAGCATAAGAACATTTCATTGCTTTTATTTTAGGGTGTTGAAGTACTTTGATAGATTACAACTGTGTACTGTAATGTATTAATGTTTTGTACTTTGCATGAAATTGTCTGAAATCTGCAACTCATAGACATCACCAGACGTTGGCCATCTTCACGGTTGATTCTCTGCCAGGTCTGTACTGCAGCCATTTTCAGCTCTTGCTTGTTTTTGTTTGTTGTCTTATTGTCTTCACCATGTGAAACCCATTATCAATTGCATTCAAACTGAATGACTGACATGGCCAGGAAAGAAAGTTTCACTTTTTAGCCCAGAATAAATCCTTGGTAGCTATTAGCAGTGTATTTGGGTTTTTTGCCTCACTTTATTATGAAACACGATCCAGTAGATTTAGAGGCAATTGGTCTTATCTGAGAAAACAAGAAACTTCCAACTTCACTCCAGTAGTCAAATTAACAATGAAGACACGTGCACTAGTTGAGGCCGTAGATGCCTAAGTTCGGACATTACCTCCACCTGGTTTTACAGATGAGATGGTGTCCTATGGAAAATTTATATTTACTTTTGTTTTCTACACTTTCCATTTTAATATTCATCTCATTTGTCCATAAGGAATTTGTTTCAGATATCTACAGGCTGGTTTGGGACATTTGACCATTCTTCTTGACGTTTGCTATTGGTTTATATTTTGCAGTGTACTCTCTGAAGTTCTGCTGATGTCATATTTAGCTTTGATACACCCAAGCCTAATGTTGTTAGAGCTGTATACTTCTGTCATCCACCGTTTTGGCATTTCTTGTTCTACCATGTCTTTGCCATATACTGTGTTTTCTTTTTCATAATGCTTTGTGTTTAAGCTTTGTCTCAGATCATTGAATTCTTATTTATCTGCTGGCGATGGCCATCTTGACTTGTGCTGACACTTCGTTGGTCCTTTTAACACACAAAATGACTGCTTACGAAGTGTAGAATTAACAGATCTTGTGCGTGTTAAAAGCCAAAAAAAAGCCTAACCACAAACAGCTGTAAAGCCAATTGTTCTAATACTTTTTGAACAAAGAATTGAGCTGATATTTCTAACTATTTAATCCAATATTGATTAAAATGCAATCAATATAAAGCTAACTTCCTGCACTTTAACCTCCTAGTATTACACCTTTGTATAATCCAAAAAGACTGTAACACAGAGCCAAAAAAACAACATTTAGTGAAATTCACTATATATGTATATACATTTTCCATATTTTATTTGGATGTATTCACACTGTTTTTGTCTATTTCTCTATTGTGCACAGAGCTTACCAAAACATCGAGTTTTTAATAATTTTTAAAAGAACTAGAGGGCATGAAGCAGCACTATTTATGACCAAATCAAAAGGAAGCCCATTGTTTTCTCTGATGCTTACAGAAAGTCCCTGGCTGACACATTTCCACACCACTATCCATGCCCATGTTTAGACAGGGGCAGAGCAGGGCCATGGGCCTGCCTACGTGAAAGTAACCACGTTACACTTTCATTTGTTACAAATCTCCCTCCTCCTGCTTCGCAGTCTCAACCGTCTCGGCCCACAACCTTTGACCTCGGAATCTCTGGTGTCAGCAAAATTCCAATGGGGGGGACGATGCGCTGGCATGGAGCCGACAGTGACCAGTGTCTCTGACAGTGAGCAAGGTCCGAGCAGATCCTGATGGTAGCGTTCTGGATGTGTCTGAAGTGCCTCCAGGAATCTGAGGCGTGGAGTGTGTTCCCAACGACACTGCATCCTTTGTGTACCCCCTCAGCCCAACATGGCAGGTGCAACAGCTGAGCCCTGAGGAGAAGGCAACTGCTGCATTACAAGATACTTTAATCAGCTGAAAGTCTCCCTCTCTCTATTAATTAAATCCAGGCAGCATTTATATTCAGGTTCTTCACAACTGGCTCAAGAAAAACACAAATCCAATATGGGAAACATATACTATGGGAAACTAGTCAAAGAGTGCTAGTATTGGAGTGGTATCGTAAAAACACGACGGACACACCCAGATGGGAAGAACAAGTATCGAAGAGCAAATGAGCGACAGCTGACACCTCGACGAATGACAAAAGACGTAGATGGTCTCAATAACGGTCACGAGCCCACAAGACTCCTGGCCAATTTGCTTTGAATCTACATTACGCGTCACTAGTGACTTGAAATACGACTCCACACAAACATGCCACAGCGTAATGGCATGCGGCCACTCTCCCCTCCCAGCCATGCCTGCTGAACCTGCTATGCAGACCTCGCCTCTCCGGGATACGTTGGGACTTTAAATGGCCCAAGCAGGACAGCTGGTGTGAGCCTGTTCTTTGCTTTTCCCAGTCCGCTCACCACCTCACCCATTTCTCTCAGTGAAGACTTGGAGACTCAAGGACGTCTTCCTTTCTGCGGCCAGACAGCCACAAAGTACAGCTAGCTTTAGATTAGATTAGGTTAACCCCCCCACTTCACAGGAGTACTAGGTCACCTGTAGCCGTTAACCATCCCCAGCGAGTCGGAGGACTTTGCAACCATGGGAGCCTACATTGCCAAGATGCTCCTACCCACTGTCAGTAGCTTGGTGTTCCTGCCTGCAGCCAGTGTGGCTGCCAAGAGAGGCTTCCACATGGAGGCCATGGTCTACTTCTTCACCATGTTCTTCACTGCGGTAAGAGCCGTGACAGCCTCTGATGTTGATAATGTGCAGTGACGTACTGCTGACATCTGACATTTTCTTTCACACCGTCAGCGGTTACACAGTGACTGAATTAAGATGGGGCCAGGGATTCTCTAACTAGCCAATGTTTAGCTATATGATCTTCATTCTCGATTCTTGAAAATAGGGGTCTGCTAAAAGGTCAGTGTCTGGTTATCTACATGCCTGGTCCAAAATCTGGATTACAGTTGTTGTATTTTGGAATCAACCAGAAACTGAACACAGACAGTTTATTAGACAGTATTTTCCACACAGAAATCTGAATGATGATCACATCACTAAACTCAGGCCAATTGCAGAATCACTGACAGCTACTTCTATGAGTTACTCCATAACTGCTGACATGGATTATGAAGGAAAATAAAAAATGAATCCACAGTACAATGCATCTTATGCTGTACTGCAATGTAATTATATCCCTTCTAATTCTAAAGGTTAATGCATTTTACGGTTAATTTTACGGTAATGACAATAACTTATTAAAGGTGCATATAATTACCACCTTAAGTGTGGGTCTCCTTGCACATTATGTGTCTAATCACTGCTAAGCTACCAGAGAATGTATTGGTTGATGTCATTATCCTGTCAAAACAAAAACAGAAATGTAGTATGGTGTGATCCAGCTGTAATGGACATGTAATGGGATCTGATTAACACTAGATTTACCATGCGTGCGATGGGCCAGGCCTCTCCATCATATGTTTCATGAAGTATGACGTTCTGGAGTACTTTAGTGTGTACGGAACAGCCATCTCTATCTGGGTTACGCTGATAGGTGAGTGTCAATGGCGTGTTGTGTGTTTAATGGCGTGTGGTGTGTTAAATTAGTATGTTATGTGCTAAGTGGGCTAAAGCTATGTCTGGAGAGAGCAAGTGATCTCTGCATTATCAACAAACAGGTTTTTGGGAAGCACGTGCTGTGTCTGTCTGTTACAGTCTTGCGTACACACACGCATGCACACACACGTTAACACTCTCACGCATTCGAACGCACACTTATTCTCTCCTCTGTTTTAGCTTTAGGGGATTTTGATGAGCCAAGGCGTTCTACTCTGACAATGTTTGGGATATTGACCTGTGCTGTGAGGATCTACCAGGACCGATGGGGCTATGGCATCTACTCTGGGCCCATTGGATCAGCGGTATTCATAATCACTGTCAAATGGGTATGTGATAACAACCTACTATACGGTTACGATAGACACAGATAACGATACACCCTAATATGTTAACGCTACAGTCATTTGAAAAATTTCTCAATCTCGTCCATGCAATGTGTTAGCGCAAGTTCACACTTAGGGTTTTAGGTTTTGCCTAGAATTCACCCTGCGCCATCTGTCGAGTCACCCGGATCCACTTTGTTCAAATTCTATTTCAGCTGCAGAAAATGAAAGAGATAAAAGGCCTGTACCCAGAGAAGAGTGTTTACACCCAGCAGGTGGGACCAGGATGCTGTTTTGGTGCCCTGGCGCTGATGCTTCACTTCTACTTTGAGGTATCATAACAAAACAATCTTCTATCCTTCATAATCTCACCATTCACAGTGAAGGCCATAGCAAAGACCTCATTCCTAAAAAGCCTTGTTGAGATACGTGTTTAGGTTCTGTTTTTTATTACTTATATATTGACTCTGTTCAATGTGATCGGCAGGAGTGGGACTATGCCTACGTGCACAGTTTTTACCACCTGTCCATGGCTGTGTCCTTCGTGCTGCTGCTGCCCAAGAGGAACCGTTATGCAGGAACAGACGGCAACCCGGTCAAGCTCAGCTGCTACACCCTCCTCTGCTGTGTAGGACACCATTTAATTCTCACCAGCACACAGGGTTTCAATGTCAAAGTGGAAGTACAGGGTTATTCCAGCACAGGCTTTAAGTGTCAAAGTGGCATTACAGGTTTATTCCAGCACAGGCTTTCAGTGTCAAAGTGGCATTACAAGGTTATTCCAGCACAGGTTTTCAGTGTTAGAGTGGCAGTACAGGGTTATTTCAGCTAGCTCAATGTGTAGACAGATGTGCCTGTAACTTTTCATTTACAGCAATTGCAATGGCAGGTCAGATCTTTTACAAAGGAAACCCATGCTTTCTGAAATGCCTGTCACAGATAATAAGCTTCCACAGTCACTTGGTTTCTAAACTCAGCACTGGTAAATATTGGCTGTCTGTTCATCCTCTAACTTTTCTCACTGTGGCGTTTATTATCAGACACCCTTTCCTGCTTCTGCAAAGAAGAAGGACCAACAAAAGTCCCAGCCTCATACCATCTGGACCATTCCAACTGAACGGCCCTGGACACGGACCAGTAGTTCACCAACCCTTCCTCTATACAACCCACCTACTACACCTGTCAAGAAAGCACTGGACATCAACACTACACCTGTTAAGAAAGCAATGGACGTCAACATTACACCTATTAAGAAAGCACTGGACGTCAACATTACACTTCCTAAGAAAGCAATGGACATCAACACTACACTTGTTAAGAAAGCACTGGACATAAACACTACACCTGTTAAGAAAGCACTGGACATCAACATTACACCTCCTAAGAAAGCACTGGACATCCACATTACACCTCCTAAGAAAGCACTGGACATCAACACTACACCTATTAAGAAAGCACTGGACATCAACATTACACCTGTTAAAAAAGGATGGGAGAGTATCAGTACTAAAACTGTTAGGAAAGCACTGGACTTCAGCAACTTAAACCCAGTTCACAAAGGACTGGACATCAACAAACTCAAAGAACAGAATGGATGGAAGTGACTCAATAAGACCGTTAAACTTTTATGAGTCAGTTGGTCTTGGTGATGTCCAGACAGAGAACAGAAGAAGATGTCATACAATGTCACAGCAACAAAGACATCACTCTCTAAAGACAAACCCTGGCCTACGCCCTTAATGACCCAAAAAGTATGTCTGTCCCTTCTGTCTGTACATAAAACAAGAGAGCAGCCCTCTACTTCAAAAGCCATAGACTGACAGGGAGAGGGTTCCCAAAGCAAGCCAGTAAAACTGACTGGAAAATTTGTGAGGAGCACAAACCGTCAGACATTTTATCTCTCCAAGATGAATAAATTGTCTTTGAAATGTTTCTCAGGGGAGGGACCCTTCGTCTGCACCTCTCTCTCGGAGAAAGAAACTATGCAGTTAAATTTGGTTATGAAATTTACAAGATTGTAAAAGCACATTTTACTCGCTTTATATATCCCTTAGATGCCAAACATGTCATCTGGTGCATTAGACTTTAGAGTGTGGAGGAATACGGCCCAGGCACACGGCTGTAACCAACTGTGGCAGTTTCGAATGTTTTGAATGTTTTTGAGGCAGCAGGTATTTATTCCAGTGAAGTGGGTGACCAAGCAACTTTAATATCAGAATAATAATCCTAATTATATGCAGACAATTGTCCACTTTGCTCACTTCGCAGCCTCTCTCTACATAATTGCCATGATTAACTAGATTCTATGTGTTTATTTATGGCCATGGGTAGCTTTTTTTAATGGAGATTGGTTTCACAATCACGGGTGTAAATAAAATGTTAATGTTTCTTGCAATTCGCTTCTGCGTACTTGTCTTAGGTATAGGTTTGAGTATAGACATCTCACCAGGGTGGAAAATGACAACTAGCAGTCATTCTCATTCACCACTGATGCATCCCATGACTGACACATGCAGTAAATTCAAGCCACACTAATCCACTTAAAGCCCTACTCCTCAGAAAACTGCAAGAATTTCCATTTCGCTTCAGGAGGACATAACGGTGTGCGTTAGCTGCATGGCACCAGCTCCACACTCTACCCAAAGATTACAAACATGTTCTGCATGTCTTAGACAAAACAGTCTCCAGCCAAACGTGAATGAAATTCCTCCGGTCCACCAATAAGTTTCTGACAGCGGGCCAAGCCGAAAGCTCCTGTGCCAGGTGAAAGGTGTTTTTGTCTGGGGTAGAACCTGGCGGCCACTAAGCCCGTCTGGCTGCATTTCCCATTCCTGACAGGACGGTAACCTGAAACTTTTATTATGTGGGTGTGAAACACTTTTCGTCTCCTTTACAACCACGGTCTGTCCCAGACCACTTTGTTTAGGGTTTGTAGCCCACACACAATGTCCAAGGGAGCTGAACCAAGCATCCCCACTGAGACAGCCTATTATGGCAGTGGTCAACCGCACTCTTCAAAAGGAGAGACAATGCTAACACTACAGCCAATGATTGACATCAGTTGGAGAATAGGCTCATTGGTCACCTGAACCAACATAGAACAGTGTGACACTTTCGCCAAAGACTCGGCTTGTGCCAGGTGTTCTTCTGTGTAACATGTCTTCAGAACTTCAGACTCCACCACATTTTGTTGTGTTACAACGAAAGCAAAAAAGCTAGTATTCAGATGTGTACCAATTTATGAAAATTTATAACTGAAGTTTCTCATTTACATGTATTCTGACACTGCCATGATATTCCAAACTGAGATCGGATGCTACCTTCGTCCTCTAGTCATCGTTGAGTTGTCTCTAAAACTTGATTGGTGATTCCATTGGAAAGGTCCCACACCTCAAGGTGCATATCTCAGCAAAAACCAAGCAACATGCTTCTCAGTGGCTGGGACTGGGAGGCTGATCAGGAATGAGGTAAGGATGGTCAGAGTCAAAAAGGTCCTTAAAGAAAACCTGATCCAGAGCACACAGGCACTCAGACTGGGTTAAAGAACTATCTGTCAGCATGACAACGACCCAAAGCACACAGCCAACAATTGAGTGGTTTCAGGACAAGTTCTGTGAATTTCCTTGAGTGGCTCAGCCAAAGCCAGCACTAGAACCCCATTGAACTGTGGTGAGACCTGAAGATCGCAGTTCACCAACGCTTCCCATCCAATCTGATAGAGCTTGGGAGGATCAGCAAAGGAAGGATGGGAGAAACTACCAAAATTCAGGTATGCAAAGCTGGTATAGATATATGCAAAAAGACTCAAAGCTGTGAATGCTGTCAAAGGCAATTCAAAAAGTACTGAATAAAGGGTTTGAATACTTCTGGACATGAGATATTTCAATTAATTGTCGCTTTGTCATTATGGGATGTTGTATGTTTTCTGGCAACAAAGAAATAATCAAGTGTAAATAAACAATATAACTAAATAAATTGTGGGGACATTGAAAGGTTCTGGATCCTTTCCAAAGGCACAGTTTTTACCATTGGTTATACACTGCTTTAAATCACAAGTTAGGCTTGGTCAAAAATCAGTCAAAACTAAGAATTGCATGTTCAGTATCACTGAACAAATGACTGGGATGGATGATAAGGGATGGAATGCATTTGATCAGCTGCTGCTTGGGCGTTTTCTACAGGGGTTGAGTGTCACAGCTCCTTACTCCTTATCAGCTGTTACTACAGCTGCTGTCTGTGCGGAGGAAGCAGCTGCCTCTCCCTCAAAACAACAACTTTTCTCCCAGCTACGGTATTCTGACACTCAACACTCACCGACTACACACATAAAGCACATTAGCTTTTAAACCCTAAGTTTAATGTTAATATGCATTCAAGCACACACACATCTAAAATCAGGATATTTATCCGTTTAGCAAAATGCCCTTTTCAGGTAAAATTAACGATGCCTCCAGATGCCTGCAACAGTGTACAGATGGAGACAAACAATACAATACCACAGCAAATCCAAATAGAAATACTTGCGGCCCAACAAGGCAATTAAATACCAACCGGTCATGACACCCGATTTGACAATAATATCATACTATGACATCAAATGCAATACTATGGCAACACTCAGGCACTGAATGTTGAAATGGATTCACAGTTCCCATGTCCACCTCACATTATGGGAATTCCATAGTGCTGCTGTTTAAGCGGAATTCACTCCAAACCCCTAAACTTCCTTCAGCGTCAAAGCCTGTCCTTAGAGCCCAGAGCAGACTGCTCTTGTTCCACTGTATGGGCGGGGTCCAGACGACACCCATCATAATGCAGTGGGCCAATCACAGGGCTTGCCTCACCTGGCACCAACACAGGAAGTTCCCCTCTGGTAAGTATGAGAGAGACGCTTTCAATGCTCTCAACGGGTGGAAGACCCAACTAAAACAAATACTGATCAATGGTCAATGCTAGTGGAGTGTTTTATGTGATTTTGTGAATAAGAGGTATTGAAAAGAGAGTTTAAACTGAAAGTCTTTATTGAGTGAGCCATTAGGTGAAGGTTAATAAGTTTGTCTGTAACAGCATCGGAGTGTCTTCCTGGTCTCTTTCCGCCTGGTTGATCCTGACAGTCTGCTAGGAGACATCATGCTGTGCCAAGCATGTTTTAAGAAGCTCCGCCACCTCTGAAGACTCACTGTCAGACCTGCTGTCTTTGTCACGTGACAGGTTTATCTTGTTCAGTCCACTGCACATTCTGGGGGGGAAAGATTACAGAAATCTGTAATTACTATCCACCACAGTTTTTTGCATCCTTTGGGACTTGTCCACACACACCTATTTAGTCTACGTTAGGACTAAAAAGCTTTATGTGACTTCCCTTCTGATTATTTTCAGACCAGAGCAAAAACATGTATGTAAAACACATTAAAGTACTTGAACTGTGCGTGATTTAGTTTGGAATCTGCACTTTGGAGATTATTCCATCGGGTCCGTTGTACCTGGCAAACTGAACCAAGAGGAAGTATTTGACATACATCTTTTGGACTCCGGTCTGACCGGTTTCAGCCGTGGAAGGGTGGGGACGCAATTGTTCTAGCCCGGTTTAACCTCAGCACCGAGGATGCAGACTGTCTACGAGTCTGGACGCTGTCCATCAGCTGGGCTTTGACAGTCCTGGCCATGCTACTGGACAGCACGTCTGACACAGAGTAGCCTGGGAACAGACTCGGCAGCAGCGAGGCCACCTACAGTCACACACGCACGCGCACGCGCACACACATACATACACACACACACACACACACACAAAATATAGCATTCAGTTCTGCACCGCCACTTTATGAAACATTCATAAGAGAAACTGAAAAAGAAATAATGAACCATTCATGTAGTTATGAAATCCATATTTGGTTGTCCCCCCGCCCCAATATGCACAGGAAACAAGCGGTGGGAGCTTTGTACTTGCACATTACGTGCACGCCTTAGCAATAACAGCCCAAAATCTGGCCTGTGGTTTTGTACAGACAGAGGTCAGTGTTATGTATAAACTGGATGAGACAGGCGTTGAGGATTTTGCCTGATCATTAGTGGGATCCAGGATGAGGGTACCGATGGCATCCCACTTGGCTCCCTCCACATTGGGAACTCTACTGTGGGCTTTGGCCCGGTTTTCATAGTACTGGCTGACTCCAGGGTTGTACTTGATGGCCTCAGAGAACTTGTCAGCTGCCTCCTGGTACTTCCTGGGGTGAGGACGATACAACGTTATAAGGACGATGGATGGAGACTTACTGGTCTTGAGAGGGATTTCTGCTCGCAGAGTGTTTCACACCTGGATATAAAGCAGTAGATGGGATTTATAGCTCTAACTGCCTTCCCAATAGGGCCGCCATTTTGGCACATGAGCAAAACATCATACATTTTAAGTTCAATTGTTACATAGGTTTATTTCATCCAAAACAATAGTAGAAATTGTTTATTTGAATTTCACGGTTGTTTTATTAATCAAAAGTGAACAATGAATTGTGTTATTCAAGAGTGTGTCATGGCATTAATTTATCCAACTTCTAGGAAGTTAGTCTGAGAGGCTGTCTGGCATTCATGATGTCTCCAGAGTATTCTGCAAGGCATATAGGAGCAACAGGAATTACTCACAGGCTTTTTTATAGGCTAGTGAAAGCCAAATACACTAATCACTTTCTAATCTAGCTTTTCTGTATACTTACTGGTCTCGGTAGCATTGTGTGCCCAGGGTGTTGTGGACCACAGCGAGGCGGATCCAGATGACCTGGTCATCAGGAGATATCTCCTCCGCCTGCTGATAGTCAGCCAGTGCAAACTCCCACTCTTCCTGCTTGAAGAAACAGTCTGCACAAAAACCCCCTCTGTAAACAGGTGATCTTGATTGTCTTTTCAAATGCACCCTATCGTGAAATCTGAGGTAATGAATGTAAGTTGCACACTTGATGCATTAACGTACTCAATCTCTAATAAGTGATCCAGTCACTTCACATTTCTTTGAAGGGTGTGGTAATATCAATACCAAGAGTATATTGTGGTTTTTCAAAACTCATCGTAATCACATTAATGACCCATAAAATGTTGCATTCAAAACAACAGATTTTGCAAATATTTGGTTTGTAAACATCTTTCATCACTGCAGGAAAAATCTTCTGTCATGGCAAATCCAAACCTGCCATTGCACACCTGACCAGACAGTGATGTCACGACATGGCTCATCCATGTGCTGAAGGAGGGTGATATGCTCATGGGGATTGTGGTCGTGGACCTTCAACCTCAACAATAGAAAGTAGATAATGGAACGGGTCTAGGGTCAGAAATCTGAGATGGTTTGGCCCAAACCATTCCTTATTCACCTTTGACTGGTGGAACTCAATGAGGTGAGCAGACACAGCATTGAAAGACCCAAGGAGGGCCTTATGGTCTACCAGCCCATCTTCCAATAATGGCTGCACAAATGGATGTTTCCCCCACCTATGATATTGCGTCAACTCTGTGTCAAGTTTAGCCCAGATAGAAGCCCGCTTTGTCAACAAATATGTACTTGAGATCATTCTTAGCAGCTCAGTTTGGAATTTTGACTCTTTCCTGGTAAAAAAGACTTTCAGTGTTGTTTCCCATCTTTCCTAAAGTATCTGACCAATTCCCTCACTTTCCAACCCATGCTCACATCACCAACCAGTGCACCCAATCCTTAGATGCCCTTTGTTGAAAGTGAATAGGACCTGATGTTTCAGCAATCGCATCTGAAGCAGTCTAAACCAAAAGGTCAGAGGCTCCAGTCTAAACCTAAAGGCCAGAGGCTCCAGTCTAAACCTAAAGGTCAGAGGCTCC
>JACXGJ010000269.1:0-26530 GCA_016801105.1 Esox niger
ACCACAAGGACACTGACAGCATCCAACCCCCTTATACCACAAGGACACTGACAGCATCCAACCCCCTTATACCACAAGGACACTGACAGCATCCAACCCCCTTATACCACAAGGACACTGACAGCATCCGACCCCCCTATACCACAAGGACACTGACAGCATCTGAAACACCAGTCAACCATGCTTTATGAACCAGAATATATCATATCAGATAGCGCTCTAACACATCTGCTTCAATGCACTCTAGTGCCGTTGCCTTCTGTGTTTTGTCTTACATTTCACTGAGATTTGAATTCATCTGACCACAAATGCTTAGATGTGTCTTGTAGCCAGTTGTCTTGTTCTGCCACATGTTAACTGATACAACAAGCCCTTTTACAGGTCTGCAGTGCGCCTTCTTTAAAACTGATAAAGCGTATAGTATTGACTGGCAATCTCTTACATGATTTAATATAAACCACTCCATAGTATTCTGCTGGAAAGGACAATAAATTAACTATTCATTCATCCCATAACATGTGTGTGCTAATGTTCAGTTGCATAATAAACAAACGCCTAATCTGATTTACATTTAAATATGTTTTCTGAAGTCAGCACTTCAGATAAACGAATCGACAAATGAACACTGCCTACCATCACTGCCACGCTGTTCCGGAACCCATCCTCACATTGTAACCAGACTACAGCCAATTTGCTGAGTAACCACTGGAAGGAACTGCCATTGTATGGAATTATTCTTCAGACATTTAACAAAATTGTTGGTGTGTTTACCTTGACCTTGAAAGAATGGGCAAAGTGACATTGCAACCCAAACTTAACAATACACACAGTGTGGCCTGTTGACTTTTTGGGGGACCATAAGTACGATTTCGTTAGGTCCCCCAAACTACCCCCCCACAGATCTACCCCCCCCCCCCCGGTGTAGGTAGAGAAAGACATGCAACACGGCCTTCCACAGATTAGCATTCATGACCAAATATCTATTCAAGTGAACTGACCCCAATTAACATTTTGGTATTTGCATGCAGAAATCATGCATATTGCATAGTAAAACGAATGCTTCTTTACAAGTAACATTGTATTTCAGGTTAACTATCCTTTAAGATAAGACTGTTGCATGAAATTATCACTGTTGCTCCACAAATGTGAAATTATCATGAATAAAATTCAGACTGTTATAAATAACACATCACTGACCTACGTGGCACAGTAGATTAGAACAGACGGCATTACGTTATTCCAGCCTGGAGTATTAGCAGGATAATCGACTTTGCGCCGCATTTCTTCACAAATAATACACTTCCATGCTCAGGCCTTGGGAGACATCACTCGCTAAATCCCAGTGCATGTCCATACGACATCGCAGAGTATTGTTGATGATTCCTCATGTAACATGAGAAAACACTATTGCAAGAGAAACAGAATGATGCACTGCGGATACTGGAACTGCAGGTCAAACGTATTTTCACTGTCAGACCAGATCACTGACACGGAACCGCCCCTGTCCGTCTGACTGGACCACTGACAGGGAACAGCCCCTGTCAGTCTGACTGGACCACTGACAGGGAACAGCCCCTGTCAGTCTGACCGGACCACTGACAGGGAACAGCCCCTGTCAGTCTGACCGGACCACTGACAGGGAACATCCCTCTCCGTCTGACCGGACCATTGACAGGGAACAGCCCCTGTCCGTCTGACCGGACCATTGACAGGGAACAGCCCGTCAGTCTGACCGGACCACTGACAGGGAACAGCCCCGGTCCGTCTGACCGGACCACTGACACTGGATGTCTCCCGTTTGTCTGACCGGTCCAAAGCTCAGGACAAACTAAACAGTGTGCACTGTTGATACTGCGACCTTGTGGGCCTGAGGCCAGCCGATACCACACTCTCCTCTCTTGACTGCGAAAGAACGGGGGAGGTCACATGCCTCAGAGCAGGTCTGTACAGGATTGACCCGTTTGGCCCTGCTGGGACCTGTTCTCCCACAGCTACCCATGTGAGGTGGCTGGCCCGGGTCACCAATTACTTAGGAAAGGCTGAGAAAGTTGCATGGAGCCGCCATACAACGCCATGTTATATTAGTTTCACGCTGCTCGAGCAGGTAGAGGGGACTCCAAAATAACGCTTTGGTTCAGTTCAAGGAAGCAGCTGCTTTTATTCTCAAAGGAGCTTCTAAGTCTCGTCTAAAATCTGCACTGCTTCAGTTCTAACGGTGCATAGAAAGCATTAAGTTAAACTACCGGGTAGTTCGCCACTGTTTCAGTGACCCGCGATTCAAAAATAAGCACAACGCCGTTGGTTTAGCAAGGATTACAGCAATGACTTCAAATATTGTTTTATTGATCGTCTCGGTGGGTTCGCATGAATCGTCATTCGAAATTCATGTGCATATATATTTACAATTTGGTGGTACATTTCAACAACTGAACGCTGTCAGTGACCAAATTGGCCCTTTCTCGGTGAAAAGAATGAGATGAACTCACTTGCCCCCATGGCCGACACTGCGGTGAGGGATGTGCCTTTAATGTCCCGTCCACCAGGGCACTGAAACTCGACGATCCCATTGACATGCAGAGGCACCAAAAGTCTGGGTTTGCATAGTGGAGCTCCGGGTCGCTCCTCTCAAACTCTCCCCGCGGCCTCATTGTCCCTCACGCGGTACCGCCGGAGCCCTGCAATTGTGGCCGGATTAACTTTTTATGAGCTTCACAAGGGCGATTCACTGTGCTCAGCCAAACTCGCGTAATTGCAAAAACAGCATTTGATTTCCTAATAATGGCTCAGTGTCACGTCCAATTCACTCTGCTTGTTCAGCGGCAGCAATTACCGAATCGTACATGTGCAGACAACTCCTTCAGCGGGCGATAATAAGCCACTTTCTTTGTTACAGACCCTGAACAAACTTGGGTGAAACACATGAAGCAGAGATAATGCGCCAAGTCGAGCGTGAGGGCACACAAAAACGAGCGGATCATTCGTTGACGGAAACTCCTTAACTATAACAAAAGCGGGTCCAACTAGGTTAAGGTGATTCCACTTTAACGACGTTGGGCTCGCTAACTACAGTTGAGGTACAATAAGAAGAAGTACAGCTGCTCGTTTGTTTAAGTCACTTCCTTGAGAAGCTTAAAAGGGTGCTTACGGCTTGATTGACCACCAGGGGTTTATGAACCGTGGGGCTTACAGAGGGATGGGTGTTTTTCTATTGGTTTATTTGGTGTTCCCCTCCAGAAGCGTGACGGCCGAAGGTCACTGTACAGAAAGGCTTGGTCCAGACACGACCCTGAGACTAATTCAGCCCCATCTGTAATGATCACGGAGATCTAGCTCCCATGTTTGTTGACATGGGTCTTTATTCCGTTTGTTTTGATTCGTCTTTGAAATGCTCTGCTACTTCCTCCTTGTCTCTGATCAAAGGTGAAGCCCTCACATGAGTGGGCCCTTGTTTTTTCCCAGGACAGAATCTGACCCTAGTAGCCCCATCTTTGCAGAGAAGCTTAAAAGTGTGAGACAGCTAACCTGCCCAGGCCTACCTACTTATTACTGGGGCTTGCGTTGCATGAGGCCCTAGGTTCCATCATCAATCTATTCCTTCTTGTTATTACTATTCGTTTGGACCGCTAGTCCTCTTTTACCGTTTAAGCTAGAAACGTGGGTTCTAAACTCAAAACATATCAAATGATTTGCAGTTTTACACGCCTAACTTTGATGTCTTTTTTGTGAGGCAAGAGTCCCCAGTCTCAATCTTTAAATTGTTTGTTCATATGATAATTGGTTTGCATGTTATGCCTTCCACGGCATTTAAAATAGACACCAATCAAACTATAAACCGTTTAGCGCATTCTGGACCAGATTGCTTGGATGCAAATTTTGGATATCATTTACACTTTTTCAAATATTGAACTTTCATTTCCCTTTTCAATGCTTCCATTGACTTAGATAGGGTTCCTTTCACTGTGATATTTTCTTTAATGGGATTCAATACATCTTTCACTTCAACCATTTAAGCTAGAGAACAAATCAAAATTGTCTCATGTTTTTAGGCTTTCCAACCTTACAATTCTTGAAAACATTAATAATAATTTCAGTTTCCATAGATTTACATAATTAGCGTTCATTATTACTTAAAACATTATCTCTCGAACTGTTCAAACTAGAGAGACCAAATCCAATTCGTTTCACATTTGGGCATTCCCAACTTAAATTGTTTAAACATGTATTGACTGTGATGAAATTAATTTGCACAAATCAACATAATTAGCATAAATTAACACTCTAACAGTATCTGTTACTTGAACCATTCAAGTAACAACTTTCTTTCACATGTTTATGCAATTCTAACTGAATATTCTCAGAATCATTTCTCAACTATGAACACTAATCTGCAAAATAAGCATAAATTAACAACACTAAGAATATATTTGTATATGTTCATGGGGGGAGAAACAAAACCAAATTTGTATTGCATGGTTAGGCTATTCCCTACATACAAACCCCAACATTTTGTGAACTTAAAATATACTTCCAATTGGCCACAGACTCAAAAACTCAAGAGAGTGGAGGTATATTCTAATCTCATCTACAGGCTCATAGGTACAAAAAATACAAAACATTCATGATTTTTTAAAATTAATTGTACACACTGAAAGTGGTCTATGGGCCAGTACAAACTGTAATCCATGGTTATATTTATTTTCAAAAGGCATTCAATATTTCAGATTACTTCTGCCACCACTCCATTCATTTCAGTGAAGTGGTCAGTCTATGCATATTGCATTGGGACAAAACAAATTGCATTTGCTTTGACATTAGTGTTGCGTCTAGTTGGTTCTGCTGACATATCTTAGTCTGAGTTTCTGAAAAGAAGCATAGCGCTAACTCACACTATGACATATTTTTCAGTAAGTCTCGAAGAACACTCATGCGGTTATATTCTTTATTAGTTAGACAGATGCACGCTTAAAACAAGAATCCAAATTATCTGAAGTGAAACTCACCCAATATCTAGTCTAATATCAGACTGATTTAAACAGAGCTATAGTTGTTTCTGTAATGGTAAAGTACTGCAATGCAACTCGATCTGGAAGTTGCTGAATATCGGCAGTGAATAAAACACGCAGCCGTTAACATAAATCCAGAGCATTTCAAATTGAGCTCAATGAGTGTCATGTTTGGTGTTACAGGCCAGTGCGTATTAAAATCTTTCAACCTCAGCTGTCGGGAATAGTGCACAGATCCGTGCGATGTGGGGCCCATGCATTGTAATGCTGAAAAGTAAGCCAATGACGATGGACGAATCGCAAAACGTCGTGCGTTAAAACTGCCACGGAACGAACGCCACTTCGCTCCGTCCATGACGTCGATGCCGTCAAATTGCTTCCAAACATGATGCGGTGGGTGCTGCCTGTTTACCAACCATGAAACAACGTTCTTCCATGAAGCACGCTCTTCTCCAGCACACCGGTGACCGTTAGTCATCTCGCTGATAGCGGGTCACATTCAAACCCATTCAGGGGAAGTTCTTCTGCTCCAGTGGGAGCAGCCCAGATAGCTTGAACACCCTAAGCAACATAGATTTGTTTTAAGATCGCGATAACATTAACATGGAATAGGTAAGAATCCGCCCCAAACAAATAAACCAATAGAGATTACATGAATATGTGTTTGTACTGTAATGGTGCATAAAACACATTGTAAAAAGAGCAATCCCTTATAAATAAAATAACGTTTGTTTTGCAGAGCTTGACAGTGGTCCATTTCGTTCGCTGTTAGCTGTTTTTTTGGGCTGTTTGAAATAACTGAATCACATATTGCAGTTTCTCTTGGCCCATAGACTTCCTTCAAGAAACTTTCAAGGAACCATCTAACATCAAGCAAAAAAGAAAAAATATTCGCCTTTCACCTTAAGGTAGAGTTTGGTTTCAAACATGTTTTTCACTGGAAATACAATACTGCTGGAATGTGTGAGGAATTAGGAGGCACGTATTTGACTAATGACAAACACACAGCATCAAACAAAGTCTTTGTAATGTAGACATTCTATCTTCCTAATGTGAGATCAAACCCCTTGAGAAAGATAATATAAAACCCAGAGGAACATTGCCACAGTCTCCCTCCGACAGACAATAGCTTTTGTGCTGTACGACACATCCAGACATTTGACCAAACACCTGAGAGGATTTCATGGAGAACAACATAGAAAAAAATTGGCCAATTAGTTCACAGATCCCAGACAGGAGTGAGGCAGGGAAGTCTAACCCAACAGAAGGTTTGAAGAGCCTTGGGCACAACTTCTTCAGATCAGGTTGCAGCAACGAAGCACCCTCTCAGCACGCTCACACTAACGTGAGTCTCTAATTCATCCTTGTGGTGGAGTAGCATCTAGCGCTTGCTGTACCTCGTCTTACTGGAAGAATGTATTTATTCCATATGAACTTAGATTTTGTGGTTTGCGATTTTGACATTCACAAAGTTGCTCGGCTATTCCTAACCGATCAACGTGATCTTGTGTTAAGCATTCGCAAAGCCTTCGCAAAGCCTTCATAAGTGGACTCCATAATAAAGAGTTAATCGTTTTATCAACACAGATACAATAACTGATAACAAGGAAGTCTTCCATTGCACTGCTCAAAATAACAGACGCTTTGAAATCTATTTGCGATGCGTACACAGTCCAAACCAATTCGCCAAGGTTGAATAGGTGCACGCCTTGAAGCAGGCGCAGTTAAACAATAGAGGTGAACTCTGAAGGCTCTGGGAACATTAGGCATTGGGGAGGATAGTAATGAATGCATACGCCCAAGGTAAAAGTCATAATCAGATCATCTGCTTGAGCAGTATTACATTTACATGCCCAGTTTTGGGAAAGTAAACATAGCAGGAGACAAATTCAGAAGACAAATTCCACTGTCCACCTTGTCTCTATTCTTGGTGCGTTGCAATGTGATACATTGATATGTTAAACGATTACACAACACTATAAACATCTGTACAATTAGCCATTTCTGTTACAGACAATAACATAAATGATTTATTAATAACACTACGAAGTGAGTTATCGTATTTTGCAGTACAGTCCCTGCATTAATAGCTTTTGGTCATTAGGCAGTACTTTCCTGTATTGTACAAATGTACTTAATGCAATAAATATTAAATTCAATTGGATCAAGCCTGAGGCCGTTGGTGTTCCATTCCTCTTTGATCACAGAAGTTCTCGTGTGCTTACATAACATATTAGCCTAGCACACACACGCGTGCTATCATTATGCTAGTTTTTGAATGCACTATACCAGGGAACATTGTATGAACTATTTCCTCAGGCTATGCATCGCAGGGAACACTCAGCAGTGCTTGTCGTTCATCAGCACAACAATAATGAATAAATATTTACATTAACAACACATTAAAACAGGAAGAGTAGAGAATTAGGACACTGTCTGTACTCGCTCGCTGTTTGTAAAATCCTATTAAATGAATATGTCAGGCCTGTATTACATTTTACAAGCAGTGTAATTCATGCCAGTCACTTTTACTGGAGCCACTAGGCTGGCATCATGTTGTTGTGGTAGACTTGGCATCCGAGGGTGTACTGTGATGCGTCAAGATTGTAGACCATGTGTAAACAGTCTGTCTGATGGGAGATCAACATTGACTGTGACACTTGTTGTCCGCTAAAACCCGATCCTCTTTTTCAAGGAATGCCAATGCTTGGAGTATCTTTTTTATTTTGGCAGTTGCGTTCCCTAACCCCTATCTGGATTCTTGGGGATAGCAACATTTTCTGGCACGTCACGAACAGTATTCGACTACAGCCCCCATTCACGTTCAGATTCTTGGTTTGGCATCAGGATTCAGTGTTCTCAATATTATCTTGACATCAAAGTGGAACAGGTTTAAGATCTCCGTGATATCAGTCTAATTAGGGCCAGACAAGTTTCTTTAATACATTTTTTTAAAACATCATGACATCATTATGATACAGTACGACTGGAATCTATCTTTAAATGACTTTGGATCTTATTCACTCAGCGAATGAACCGTTCTGTATGGCGATCCATATGTGTTGCCGATATGGATGTAAGTTAGAAAAAAGGCCTGAAAACCTTGCATACAAGCATGCTCCATAACCCAAATGCCCTGCAACAAATCATAAACAAATCATTTGTCATACACAGACATGAGCTACGGTGAGGATTTTGACAGGTGTCATATCATCTATGACACACAGTCGCCTCAATGACTCACACTCGACGTCAAGTGTTAGTGTTCAGGCGTCTGATTGGCCTGAATGCTCCCGAGGGAGCTTGTCGCTGTGACCGTGTGTCACTACTGAACAGACGGTGCTGAGGTTTGCCTGTCTGGATAAGCCACGGGGGCGATGGGTTGAGTTGCCATATGTGTCCGCGAAAAAACATCAAGTGCATCACATGCTGCCGAGCTCTTCATCCTCCGAAGCCAGGCCACCGTTGCATACGTACATTTCGTGCCCTTTAAATATTGACACGTCGAAAATCTGTGGAGGACTCATCAGTGCCCACAGGTTTTCTGGGGGAAATTACCGACTGCGCATGGGAGGATCTAGGCTAGCACACTGAAGCTCATGCGGCCAACTGCTCTCTCACAGCGGGGTCTCGCTCCCGCATATGTGAGCTATTCTCCGGAAGGCGCAGTCTAGACATGGCCAAATTAAGGGGCGGGAATAAAACATAAAGCGCAATTGAAATAAGTGTTTTTGATCTTAATGTACATTATCGCCATGTCCCACGGATAAAACACTTACAAATCAGTCAGGATGAAGGGAAAAGCCGTGGGGCTCCTGAGGCCGGCTACATGTCTATGATGCACCCAGCTACTTTAGCTGTCATGCAGCAATATCTCAGTGCATTCGCTGAGTGCACTGATGCTTGGCTTAAGCCATTTAGCAGCGCCCTGGTTAACTGAAACTGACAAAACTTCTGATTCCGGACCGATCTTAGAACAACACCCCTGGCAAGTGTGAAGCTGTCTTTGTGCATTTCGTCCCGACAAAGCCCCATAACCGCATTTGTAACTGACATAGATACAGATGAAGATGCCTGGTGATGTTACAAATGTAGCCCAGAGAGGGGGAAGTAGCCTAAATGACAAACACTCTGCGAAAATAATAAATCATATATGTCTGACAGTTGTATGAGTTGGGGGTAGGACTTGTACTGTGGCATGCTAAGTCAAAAGTCTGAAAGCAAGTCAAACATGAAGACATCTGAGTGTTTAGAGCCAATTGGTGTACCGTAAAGAGTTCGCTAGTTTGATCCTAATATTGACCAAGATTTACCTTATTAATCCATGTCGTTCCACATTAGTAAAGGTTCACGTGTTATTAAGTTTAATGGAGAATTGTCCATTGTTTATTAGTTGCAGTAACGATCCCTGTAATGTGTTACGCTACATACAGTGCGATGCGCCCAAATTTAAATTAAAAACTCCTATTGAGTGTGAGGTTATGACTTCAGCCATGTGGTTGATTGTGGTTGCAATTTGGATTTGATATCCATGTATTTATTTTTTAATGCCAATTATGCTTTATTAAAAATATATATTTTCTAATTATGGCGTGGATCCAAACGCAGAGCGTAACTTGATAGGTCCTTCCGGCAAAACAGGGACCGCAGTCAGGCCGAGTTCACTAAGAGCGTACAACAGAAAACAGGGCAAGAGACCCAAGGGCAGGCCCAAACATCCAGGAGGATACAATAAAAAGGCCAGATAGAGTACCAAAAGAGATCACGGAATAAAATGCTCGGCACGTAGGCTACGGCTTAGACAATAACTCACCAACGACGGCCGACGAAAACTCCCACTAAATATCCTCACAAACTTTACACAGATGTAAACAAAGACAGAGTGGCTGATGTGACGTCAGCCGGGGCGCGTTCAGGGGCGAACAAGGTGGAGGTGAGTGGCGGAACGCAGGGATGTCCAGATACAGGAGGACAACAGCTCGGGACCTCACACACAGATATTCTAAAGTGACATAAATTAAAACAGTTACATTCAGTTAATTAATATTGCAGCTTTTGTATTCCAAAACCGGTGATACTTTATTTCGTGAGTCCCATTTTCCATCTGTAGATGTTCTATAGATAGTAATAATATCTGTTGATGTGCAACTCTTTGCTAAGGATAGTATTAGAATAATAACATTTCATGTGGGTTTAAAATCTTAAATTGCATGGGCCTACTAAACTCACCCATATCCTCTATTCTAACGGTGTATGTGTCTGTGTATGTTTTTATCTTTGTATAATGTTAAGGTAAGGTTTAGAATAAGGATTAGGTTAAGTGGTTAAGGTTAGGACCAAGTTTAGGGTTAGTTGATAATGTGGCTTATAGTTGGTAAATAATCTGTAGAGTACCTACAGACACACTGTGTGTTACCCAAAAACACCACAAAATTATTATTTTACCTATTACATTATGTAAGGTCCGCTATACCTTTTTGTGTGCAGTTCTATTATATGGCATCATTTGGTCTGTTAATAATTAGAGCAAAAATAAGTAGTAGCTGAATGTGTTGATTATGAAATAATCCATTTAGCACCAAATCTACTTGTGGATCAGCTTCCTCTACTTAAAGTCCAACCAAAATATTAGTCTCCTTTTTTTTCATTTGATGCAACACATTATGGCGTTTGAGCGACCTCAACTTAACACTTTTTAAAAGAGCTTACTCAACCTATGGGCATTGTTTGCTGAAATCATGTAATGGTTGTCGAGTTCTGTGGAACACATTGTGAGCTATTGTTCTGTATGCTTATCCTGTCTAACTGGCTGTCAGTAAGATCGCCAAACAGAAAGAATCAACAAAGTCGGGTTTGAGGTCCAAGCCAAGCCCCAATGTCATGCGGTTTTCACCGTACTACTCAGCTCACACAAACCTTTTGATGTATCCATGGTCACTGGCTGGTATAGGCTTTTGTTGTCTTGTTAACTTGACTTTGGTCATGCGATCACTGCCCTTGTCCAAAACTGTTTGTGTGATCATTGGCACCGACATTGGTACTGACCGGTCTTGTGAGCTTGAACTTGGGTCAAATTAGCATTGCTCTTGTCCAAACTTGTTTTGTGTTACCAATGATGCACAATCTCTGGTGAAGCCTCCTCTGAAGAGGATTGGCTTTCCTTTCTCTAATGTGTGATGTTTCTTGCGTTTTCGTCTGGCTGAGTCGCAGTACGCTGGGCGAGTACGTGACTTCCTCTGCCTGAGCTGGTGGCTGTTTTGCGCGCTGTCGCTGTCTCATAGAGGCAAATGATGGCAATGTGCCTGCACAGACCGGGCACCACTCGTCTCCTACCTCAGGAGAAGGATCTATGCGGATATGCAATGGGCATTCAAGACTCCAGTAAAATGAAGTAATTGTTTCTTCTCAGAACTTGTGTTCCTATGGGAGCTTTTGAAACAGGGCCGTCCTTTCTCCCCTCAAAGTGTACATGGCTGTGATTCAAGTCATGTCATGTGGGAATTGATGGAACCACTCCAGAGCATAGCTTTTTAGCTAATTCCCTCTTTTGGCCCCTCCGTTTGTGTCAAACGAGCTACACAGTTCACATATCCTGTGTCCTGCAGGCACAGTGTGCATCCTCTGTAGCTGGAATAGCCCTGTGGGTTTTTAGGAATGTTAACCAGCATGGTCTGTATTATTAATCTAGCTCCAGGTGGGGTGCTTTTTAGGCAATGTCTTGCACTGGTCAAAGTAGCATATGGCAGCATAGGGCAGGGGTTAACCAGAATTATATCACCTGGTCTTTTGGCAAAGATTGATTCATATACTTTAATCGTGGCTGTAACAGTACTGGACCAGTTTGTTAAAGGCCAAAACATTTGTGTCTTCCAGTATATCTTTACAACGTATGAAGACCTACAGGAGGTTTTGGAACACTAATTCAAATGGCTAAACAATCCATATACCGACGATTGTAAAAGCGCTGTGTATATTGAAGGGAAAATAAAATACTTGTCTTCTAAACCAATTAGTTGGGACTTTGCAGCGGTGATTTCAGATGGATGATCGTGTAGCTGGAGTGCAACTTCAGGTATGATTCAACCGCAAGCATTGAGAGCAAAAACATACTGTTTCCAAAAGGTAGGTATTTCATAAGATGTTTTCCTCAATGTGTTTCTGTGACTTTGTAGCCAGTCAAGCAAACCTATGAAAGAAGATAGACTGTTAACTTCCAGTCACGATGACGGACACTAGCTGTGCCGAAATAAGCATGAGTTTGTTTTTCGTGAAATGTTTGGCCCATGTGTGCAGTATCTGTTTCACAATGAAGATTTATCCTTGTGATTCCACGCTGTGTGGATGAGCAGAACGTCCCTGAGTGTTGAGACTTAACGGCAGAGTCAACCTGCAGATACAGCCTTGCTAAGAATTTTTCAGATGTAGATACTTAAAAACGAGGCACAGGGGCATTACATCCCTGCCCATAATGTTTTTCAGATGACGAAAAAGAAAAAGGCCTTGTCATAACCTATGTGCAAAGACATTCCCTGGAGACATTCTTCGGAAATCAAAGAGATGTTGACACGGTTAAATGGTAGGCCTATAGACGTCTATCTTCTATCCAAACACCAATAATTGCGGCATGCAGTGGCAATACTTCTCAAAGTAACATCTCAACCCAAACTGTTGTCTATGCCACCCTGCAGTTGCTGTGAAGAAATAACATAACCCACGACCACTGAACCTGAATATACATTAGGTGAAGGAAAAAAATCCTATGCCCATCATAGCGTGCACAAGCTAAGAAGTTAATTAAGCGTAATCCTCTGCACATGAACTTTAAGCTCATATTACTAGTCAAAAGCGATCCGCCGTTAGGTGCAGTGAGCTAATTATGTGATGATAAATCTTCTTCCGCGTAAGGTAATTTCTCAGTGCTCTTTACAGATAGCAGAGAATCTGGCAGATAGCTGCTTAAAGCCTTCGCTAGTCAGGCTGCAGCTAGGCTAAATGTGGCAGCAAGTGTCAGGCCAAATCAATACACGCTTGCCGGGGTTTCTTTGGTGCTGTAATCCAGGCCTTGGTGGGCACTGACCCTGGGGGAGCCCTGAGCTCTTGTTTTCTTGTCCTGTTTTTTCAAGAGCAACTGCACTTATGAATATGACAGCAATGAGCAGAAGCTAATTACCTAAAAAAAAGCACAGTTTGTCTGGCGTTAAACCGCTTAGCGCATAATGTGAGACACTGTTAACCCCGTCTCAACACTGGTTGGCTATTGTAAAGGGCTACTCATGGGAAACAAGTATCACAGTTGTGCAGATATTATTTGTGGATGTCCAGCTATGGGAACATTGTGTACCATCAACTGCTATGCACTGGAGTTATTCAATGAGTCAAATAACAAGTGGACATAGGTTAGCGCTAAAATGCCTGCTACGAACAATTACAAATATTCACCAGTGGCCATTTTAAACCCTGACACATATTTCTTCAAGAGCGCCACACATGCGGTCCAGCCGATTACTCATATCCATTCATTTTATAATCTTGATCATATCTTCTTTAAAGGAACAAGAGATAATACCAGCATTGTGCAATGAATCAGCAATAAAATTGCCAGACTGGTGGCAAAAAATTAAACACACGCCAACTCACGTGTGATGTGTGATTTATGTATAAACCCTATTAAATTAGTACATACATTTAACATATAACCAAATGTGCTTATCCGTAAGAGGTCAACTAAGAGGTCAAACATTTACCAAGTACGATCATTTACATTTTGTTAGACAGCCAATATATGCATCAAAACTGGGAAAAGATCATGTCCATGCGAAGCTATTGAAGTGCAAATTTCAAAAGATCATTAAAATAATTTATTGCAACCGAAGTTCAAATAACTTTTCCTCACAGGACAGCCAGAAATTTCATCCCTTATTCAACAAAACAAATTATTTATTCCGTCAGGACGGATTGGAGGCAGGGAGAGAGGGTTTTCTAGAACCCTACAGCACCCCTTTGTAAGTGCTACTCACTTAAGCCATCAGCCCTGCCATTAAAAATGTACAATTAACGTTTTTAAAGTGGGACACGATTCCATTCCGTGCTCTGGGGGCACTGAAGCGCATGCTTGCATGCAAAATGCATATGGCCATCCCCCTATCAGCAGAGAAGGGAAAGAAAGGTGCACTAAGTGAAATGGAAGCAGATTGTTTTTATTCTTTATTTAAAGAGTTATGCTACCCAGTGAGTCATACTGATGCCTTTCTAATGTAAATCTGGATTGCTCAATTGAGGCTGTTGTGGAGTGAGTGTCCAGGGCATACTGCAAAGGTCTGCAGGAGTGGAGGGGACCGAAAGTCAGAGCTTCCTGTTTCTCTTTAGAAAGGTTTATAGCACGATGAGGATACTGCAAATCTCCTCTAATCACCATAACAGCACCCCCGGGATTTAGGGTCCTTGTATAATCACACTAATTCTCACTTCTGGAAATGTTATATCACAGCGAACAGATGAGGTCCGGGGCCCATGTGACACAACATTCACCATCATAGCTTTTTGATATTCACTGTGAAGAGTGAAAATGAAAATGTTGTTTTGTTAGTTTGGCCTTTGTTCATTAGCGCTGTGTCCCGGTGGGAAATACTTAATATTACATATTTTCCGTATCTCCCATTTTTCCTTTTTTTTCCAACGAAATTGCCCTGACATTATTAATCACGTTAATAATTGACTGGGCTACACACCGGAGGTGAGGTTAGCGTGGTCAAGGTCGGGCGCCAGCCAGCTAGGACACATGGTTCTGCTTTGTCTCTGCCGCGTTCGTGGGATCTCTGGGCGACGTGAAAAAACAAAGCAGTCATGTTTTCGAGTGCCATATTCCTTTGTGTACCTCCTCTGGTGTGATAACATGCCGTGTCAGTGCTACTGTAGTGGTACATTTCCATAAAAAAAGTATATGAACCCTATAATTCATGAACTGTACTATACTACTTATTGAATTTGCTGCAACGTACCATAATACAAAATTATAATTAATTACATTCTGACTCGGATAATATGCTTTAATGTTGTAAAAGTAGGGATATCCTCGCTTGCAGGGAATGTACCAGAACAAATCATTTCCCCCTGTTGTCATCATCAATCATAATTACTTAACAATTTCATCACCTTGGATCAATTTGTGCCATTGAGATCAAACAGGGGTGCTAATGGAGGCCCAGGTCTCCCCAAAGGTAATGCATTTCATGTGGGGGCCCTCTTTCAGTAGCTGTGCAATCCTCTACCATTGTTTTCAACATGCGGTCAAATTCTAATTATTTTCCCCTTGCTTTGGCACTGAAATATTATATCATCAAACAGATAGTTTTTTTTCTTTGTACAGTACATCATTATATCCTATTCTGGATATTATTAGTCAGTCTTTAAGATGACAATTGCCCTCGGCAATGTGCCTACAAATCCACTTTGTGTTCATTAGCATGAATTATCTGAAAACATTATTCCATCCCTATAAAAAGCCATGGGTGTTTTAAAATGAAAAGTAATCAGCATTAGCTTTTTAACCTTTGTACTTAATGGAGAGCTCTGCTTTCCAAGTACAAATGCTATTCTTTATCACTAACGACAAGTGAAAGGGGTCCTTAAAGCCATCAGTGCCAAAGAGTCTTAAGATAAACTGGGTCTTCAAAGCGTTCACCCACGCTACAATTACTGCTAATTGTCACTGCAGGCAGAGTTCTGGGGTAGTGTTCTGCTGCCTCTTACAGGCTCTCAGAATAACACTGGTGGTGGTCAGTTCCCACAATCCAACAGCTCACATCAAAGAGAACCCAAGAGGAAGTTGGTTCTTTGAGGACAGGAAATGGAAAATCGGTGTAGGTACAGCCAACCGGGGGGACTTATTAATCGTTCGAATTAGACTTGAGCTTGAGGTCTTTGAAACACCCCTTTGCCTGGATTAGAAGGTGTGACAAAATGCTGAGTCATTCTACCGTACAATGACTTTCATTATTTTTAATAGCGTAGCCAGGTCTTGAATGTAAATATGAGGGTATTTTGCCAATTGTTCCATGTTAAACTACTGAAATGGGATTATTAGAAAATACTTCAATGGAATTAGCATGCTTGCACCAAAACACAAGTAACCTTATCGTATTGAGTAACATGATTGTGTATAGATGAAAAGGGCATTCTAGGCCCCTTCATGTGTTACATAATATGTTTGTGGTTAGTGAGAGGTGCTTGTTTCAGACCCCCATGTATTGTGTAGTATAAGCAGCACGTCAGTTTAATCTAATGTGAGTTGAAATATCGCTGGGGCACTGCTGGGAATGCTAATGCCTTGGGAGTCGTATTCTGTGGCTCTGTGGCTAAAATCAAACCCAGATAGGCACGAGGAAGCACAGGGCGGCAGCGTTCCCGCGAAAGGAAGAAGGGTGACTTGTAACGAAATCCTTTTGAAAGTCCCGCAGCTTTGATCATGTAGGCTTGGCAATTTGTCATTACATACCTCGGTATCAGGTGCCAACGGCGTCTATGGAAAACAAATGGTGTCAGAAATCAGGTGGCATCACGTAAATATTTACAGTTCTAACTGCCTTGATAACTGATGAGCAAGATAACTTATAACAGCGAAGCATCTCGGGGGCTTGTGGTATGATATGAGGCCAAGATATCACCGCTAAGAGCCGTGTCAGTGCGTTCCACTATGCGTCGACCTTAAGAACTGCTTTGTGGTATATTAGTGCATACAGTATGTAAATCAGGCCCCCTCAGGCCTTATTGCTGAAATATGAACCGTGTGCTTATCCTATGACATGTAAACCGGCTACAAATACTGAATGCAGATTAGCTGATAGCCATAGTATAGATTAGCAATCAGGAAGGAATGGGTGTGGAATAGGGCCTGTATAACGCGGCTAAGAGGTTTTCTTATGCATGACTCATCACTGAGGTGCATTGGCAATATATCACAGACCAATATCTGCCAATCAGCATTCTGAATCCAAAATGCCCAGTTTATAAGAGGCTGTATACCATGGATGTATCATCACACTTCTTTGAACTAACTGGTATTTGGTTTATTGTATCAAAAAGGCATCTAAGGGCTTTGGGGTATATTGGCGCCGTGACCAGGCCCTCCGTTTTGTGTTGGAGTTAAAAACAGCTCTTTGCCATGTTATACAGGCCATAAACCAAACCCACTCGTGCCTCTTGGCTTAAATATACAGTCAGGTCCATAATTATGTAACACGTGATTAACAGAAAATAGACTGTAAACTAAATAATACAAATGGTGAACTACATGGCAGAGAATTTGATGTTGGACAAATGACTGGCACCCCTGTATTCAATTCTTTAGCGGCTCTTGCACATGAGTGCTGAGATTTAAAACGTACCAGAAAACTATGATGCATTATTGTACAGTATATTTGTATAGCAGGTTTTTCTTGCTTCAGCTGTTCCTGTGGCCCTTGTTAAAGGTCAACAACGTAGTAGCAAGACGTTAGCTAAAACCTGGGTTTAGGTGCCGGGACTCTGACACTTGGCTGGATGTAGATCTTACAGCAAGAAAGTAATCCCAATATAAACACAAATCAACATACACATAGACACGTTCCTTATGACTGAAGCTAACAATATTTGGCAGCACAATCAGTTATAACATGTTTCAGTCTGAGACAACTTCTATTGCTGTTGTTTTTAGTCAGTGGTTCTCAAGTCTCTTATTCAGGATCCCCTGAACTTAACAAGTCAAGGGCTTGATCTTATGGTGAACTGCCTTACACAGACTGAGAGATTATGCACCGAGATTCGGCACTGGTTTCCAATATCGCAACTTTTCAGTTTTTTCATCCTCCCTTCTAATCATGGACTGACTCCGACCTGAGACATCAGGTATAGGTCCAATTAGGTCAGGCTATTTGCCTCTCTAGCATCTTGGTTTCAGCCAACAAGCTTCAGCTATTTATCAATAACATTTCATAATGAATTCTCTTAAATGTTAGTTTGTTTGACTCTCGCTCAAATAGAGCGAGAGTCAAACACTTATAGGCCATTTGAAGTGAAATGTCAGCCACAAGTCAACATTTGCTAATGTTAACTTGCCGTTGACATTTTAAAGACAGTTGAGCATAGCGCCTCAGGCGTGTCTTATGTTATAGGACGTGTTGCTGTGGAAATCTCTCTGGATGATCAGTCAGAATCTGAACTTAGCATTCTTCAACTGGGAAGTGAATAAGCGCTGAAATCCTTAATCATGTTAAATGACTGTATGTTTTACACCGGGTTTCTTTCCACTCCTATAGCCAAATAACTGGTGCAAATTGCCAGTGTGCAGGCAACTAATGAGGCCTGAGACATTTTATTCTCCTGCGTCTGCTGTCTACAAAATATTTCTGTTGAGTGTAATCGTGCTATGCTATCTGGCACAGACACTCTCTGGCGGCAGTGAGGCAAAACCTGCAGCACAGAATTGCTCCACTTACTGCAGTGTGATGTGAGAGGAGCAGACAGGCGAGAGTGGAAGGCCCTCCAGTCATGCAAAATGCAAAAGAAATACGACTTTATTATAGCCCCCTAATGGTGACATAACAATCTGTTGAAGCACTCCGGTAAATCTCAAAACATTTTTGAAAAAATTCAAGGGGAAAGTGGGTTTCTTCAGGACGGCATTGAGTCTGTTATGGTCTGTTATGGTTTGGTGGAATTTCGAAGGTCTGCTGGTTTGATTGCATGTGTGAGAGCCATTCCTTCAGTTGCATTGTGTTTTTGTTTGCAGAATGTGTGTATTTATGTGGAAAAAAAGAAGATCTAACCCTACATCATACTGGTTCCCAAACTTAGCATTATACAAGCAAATGTTGGTATCATTGTTGAATTCAATTTCAATTGAATTCAACAACGATGGAAATTATTTTGTAATATACATGTCATTTTAAACTATTTACCAATCAGGGAAATTATTATTGCTGGTGAAACATTCCCACCCAATGCCCAACACACTTTTAAGTACTTTTGGCATCCATTGTCATTTTACTTTAAGGAATAGCCTACATGTCTGCCTATAAAATCCATATCCAGTTCAGTATAAATTGATAATGGGGCGATACAACTCAACTTCAAAAAATTTTACTAAATGCACTCCAGTGTAATGTACTTTGGGGAGTGCTTGAAATATAAAGCAGAACTCAGTGACTGGGATTAACATTAGTTGAGAGCTTCTTATTTTCCCCCTGGAAGTACAGACATGAATTCATCAAATCGTTCTAAATTTCCCAAACCCCCTCCTTTCAAAAAGTTACTGAAATAATTTGTTTGTCATGTTGATATCATATGTTCCGACATTCCACCCAAATTGTACACCGAAGTTCAATGGTCAAATAAATATAGATTAATACTTTACAACATTTAAAAAAATGCTTTCTTTCCCCTAAAATGATTGTGGTAAATAATGGATGCTTGAATGCATCCTGCACATCCAGTTGCTTGGACACAATGGCAAGTTCTGCATGAACCAAGTGAACACTGATACGCGCTCTGTTTATCTCAGAACAAAAGGATGTTTTATCCCATAACATCAGCCTTTAACGAGAACATAGAATATGGACAACTCTAACATAAAAAGGACGCTCGTCCCCAAAGGCTCCTTGTTTCTAACTGAATATATTCTTCCCCAGGGCAAAAGAAATAAACAAAAAAAATCCAACTAACTAGAGTGGATGTGGAACCTGAAGATGCGACTGGGACAGGATCAGAAATTATGTATATACTGTAAAGTCCACCTCTAGGAATATCAGTTGGCTGGTGTTTGAATTAACTCTATTGAATATAGCCATGTTTTTCTACATGCTCCTGTGATGTGTGTACTTAGTGTATATGACATCCAATGTAGCTGTGCACCCCAGGATGTGCCCCCGGCTGTGCAGTGAGGACAGAGAATCTCCAAGGCAACCTCTGGCAAACAACCTAAATTTAGCATTCAGGAAAATTGCTGTGCCAATGAAATAATTATGTTCCTTTACATTTCTAATATGCCTGCAGGCCCAAAGCCTAATGTAAAACCTTATGTTTTACCAGCTTCTGTTTTGGAATGATGTGGGAAGTCTGGACTCAGTTCCTTGTCACATGTATTCACAAAATTGTGTCAAGCCGAAAGGTTTCACCAGAAATATGATATAATCCTGGTTTCAAAGTGATAAAAAAAGCATAAGGCACAATGGGGTGTAGTATATCATGGTAGTGTATTGCCAAAATACCATGATTAAGCACAGTGCTCTAGCACGCTACACAGTCTGCCTAAGAACAGCTCTTAGCCATGGTATGTTTGCCACATACCACATCCCCTTGTGCCTTATTGTTCAGAAATACGGTACGCAGCGATTGGATCCCGAGTTTCAACACGTACAAATCACAGATATTAGCCGATGGCCCGTGTAACAGTGAACTTTGCCTCTTTCTGCACGTCATTAAGCCCGGGTGCAAAGATGACTAACGTCGATAGTCGTGTTAATAGTGGCATGACTAGCTGATGACAGACTGGATGATCGTCTCCTGAGCGGTTCGCCCCAGTGTGGATCGTCGTGGCGATAGCCCGACCTCAGGCTGCTGTCATGCTGTGTTGACTTCCTGGATGAAATGTAGTGAGAAGGCTCTTGGTGCCTTCCTGCAATGTTTGACTGTGCGGCTCACCTTTTGGGTTACTTTGCCCGCGAGTCAGAGAGTGTGTGATTTTAGAGCGTTTGGGTAAATGGAAGCGACGGGTGACGTTATCACACTCAGAAACGTACGGATGGTATCATTCCTGGTTGATTGAAATGCAGAATATGTTAAACACAGCTCACTGGCCTGTTTATTGGTTAGGCCTACACGTACATTTTTTGCTCCATGGCTTTCTACGTGAAGCCTGTATAGGCATTTGGGCATTGAGTGATTGTTTAAATTAAGTTGAATTGGGCAAAAGGGGCAATCTGAGTACATTAAGCACGGTTTGATCGTGAATCCCAGGCGCGCTGACTCCCGTATCTCAGAAACATCTTTCAGAATATCCAAATGTCTAGGGTTCACGATAGTGGTGCGAGAATACGGCAAAACTAGTGCATCAAGTCAGCAGAGTCTGTGTACGGTGGCCAACCGTTAGAGTATAGGGTAACTTCTGGGGAAAATCTCCCTTACAGAAAATCTGTATTTTCTGACTAAAAAAAGCAATGTTTGTGAGATTCACCGAATTTAGATTTTTTTCTATATTAAGTTGTCTAAATCATTCTATAGATGTAATCTATACCATTGAGAATAATTAAATATTGATAGCAGTATTTAAGTGAGTTAACAAGACAATTTTAACTGATAAATATTGCACATTCAAATATCCAAAGGCAAAAGGTTACATGTAACATTTATAACAATTTCAAATAACTTTTGATGACCGTTTTGAAATATGTTTTGCTAACCTGTGCGAATGTCTTAAGTGAAAAACATTAAATCAATAATATAGGGCAATTCATTCAATAGCAGTGTCTAAAGGCCCATTATATTAGATCTAAATATATATTCACTAAAGTAGCCATTAAACTAAAAACGATATTTGGAGAAATCGGCATGAGAAATCATCAGTTCAGATATCAGATAACAAAAAAGCAGTTAAAGTTGGCAGGGTTTACAAACGTGTTGCGTTAATGTAGTTTGATTGCAACCAGCTAGCTTTGTTAAGGTCCTGGATTTGATGACAGTCTTGCTCACGATGTGTTAAGGTAGTGCAGAAAAGACGGTATGAAGGGAAACAGGTAGCCTACAGGGCATCGTACGTAACTGTACATGTCTTATTACATCATACAAGGGCAAATGCAATCACCTATAAATATGTAGCTATACACACAATAACTGCTTTTTCAGACAAAAAAAAATCACTGAAATTGGCTACATTACATTGTAACAAGCCGAACCGTACCTTTATAATTACTGGCTGTACAGCTAGCTTCAAATGGGACTAGTACTACAAGAATTTACTTGAGAATTATTGACCTACATGAGTAGTTACAGTATTCAGTTAGATTAATTTAAGATCCGCCCTAGCCTGTCTATCCATCCACAGCATTAGCGTTGAATCCTCGCCTACTTGAACTGCTCTCGTCATCCCATATCCAAATTGACCAATGAGGAGCGCAACCAGCTGGTTTCTCCGAACTTAGAATAACAGAAAACGACTAACGACCTGTGAAATTGTTATCCATTATTCTGTTTACGGTACTATAATGGTTCACCGCGGGGTAGACGGACCGAGCAGCAGTCCTGCAGGCAAAAACGGTTTGTTGACGAGAGAGAGATCGAAGGAGAATTACAAGAATCGTGCACGCAAACAGGTCAGCTCAAACAAAAGTGAAGGCGACCCAACACAGCAGTGGGGCGCAGACACAACTGCCCTTTCCGCAGACAATGCAGCCGAGCGCCGCACCAGGTTCAACTCCAATCAGCTAAAAGCTAATAATCAAAACAGAATGTCAGCCTGTGATCGCCAGCGGTAAAAAATTCAGGAGTGCAAAAAACGTTGCCTGGTCCGACAAATCCTGGGTCAGTGTCCCCATGAGGCTGGCACATTTCCCAGACCTCCACCCAGTACAGTATCCATTGGATGTGGCGGCGTGAGACGTTTGCAGCATGAAAGAGCAGCCGGCCAGTCTGTAGCAACTGCCTGATCCCATCATGTCAGCACGCACTGACGTCCCTGTGGAACATTTCGAACACCTTGCATTAGCCAAGCCCAAGAAGGCTCAGCCTGTTTTGGAAGAAAATGGTTCTTACACAGCCCTAGACGGGCGTAGCTAACAAACTGACCTCTGAGTCTTTATTGTACACATTGTGTTAGACAATGTCTGCATATTAAAAAGTATAAATCAACGTTTTTTGTAGAGTGGTCAGACCAGAAGTGTCGAAGTGCTATTTCACATTGTGTTATCTGTGTAGATGGCAAACTGTCCGTTACAGAGACCCTGACCGCAATGTGAGGAGGAGCGTCACAACGTTTATTAGCGTATCCAACGCTGGTGTGGATTCATAGGAGGGAAATGTTTAAAGAGACAACAGGGCTCCGATTACCATGACAGCAGAGCACTTTGAAGTCCCGCCCCTTCCAGGTGATTTACTGATGTCGATCTCGTTACAGATCCACCATGCTAATTCTGATGACATTGTATAAATGCAAAGTGTAAGGAGTGTGTCATTCATCACGTTCAACAATTACACTGTATTTATTTGCCAAATATATTTACCCGTTTTCTGACTGGGATAACACTGCCTGCGAACTAATGGAGAGAGCATCTACCTGGCAGGCAGCCACTTAGGATAATTACCCACAATCCAATGAGTTATATTTGGGTAAGTAGGTGATCACCTTCTCATTGCATCAGCTGGAGCATGTGTTTCACTCAGCTGGTGACTGTTCAGTGATATGCACTTCCCATTTTTAAATCCCCACGACTCCGCAGTTGTGCCTTGGATTTGAAGCTGTCACAGGATTGAGCCCGAATGATACACAGCTGCTGAGCCTGTTGGATGGATTGGCTTGGGGCCCGTGCAACTGGTTCGTGTGAAGGAAGTGAAATGGCTTCAGGTCAACCCGATTACATACCCATGGTGAGAGATCTAGGTCAGCTTACAGTCCTCGACCCCAATCGTCTGGAAAGATAGTGGTTAATCAAAACAAAATATGGCAGCTGTCAATGATCTGATTGAATTTACTTTCACTTTACAGTCATGAGAAGGCACATTATTCCATCACTTATATGGTTACATTACAGGAAGCCATAGTTTGTTACTGTTTGACCTCTGGGTGTTTTTTGGGAGGGTAATTTGCATTCACAGCACATTTACCAGCGTACATTTACGCAAATCCCATTAGTAGGCTTGGATTCCACCACTGCGCCAATGCCACAGGAAGGAGCGTTGCTGAACCACAGTCATTACGGTCATTGCCATTCATCCGTGCCAACAACAACAGTTTCATACATCACCACACACTCATGGGACATTCCCTAGTTGTCCAGATGGTTGCATTTGATGCTCAGATGTGTAGGTGGGTTGCAAAGGGAATCCAATTAACAGTTTAATCTGTCTAGTGTTTGTGTTCACTGTGGCACCAAACAGCACTAGGGAATGCTGGGGGAAAGCCAGTCCTCTCCCCTAATTACTGTATCTCACTCAGTACAGTTTTTGGCTAGCGGAGCCCAGCTATGGTCCCACTATGACCACGTTGAACAGTCTACATACGCTCGCTAGCTAGCAAAATCATAGTCTTAGTATGAAGGCATCACATTGCAGGCAATGTCCGGCATCACACGCAGTGTGCAGATGGACTGAAGTCTATGGAGTCAGCAGTACGCAACCATTTATCTGCAAGGAGATCTGAATGGGGCATGTTCTTCATTTTAAGTGGTCTTATTTAAGACCTGCTGTAATAGGCTGTTAATGAACCACTAACAGTCCAATATTGATCAGACATAAGAGAGAGGGGCTCACAAGAGAGCGAAGAAACAGATATGCCTACGCACACACACACACACACACACACACACACACACACACACACACACACACACAAACCTCCCAAACCTGCTGTTCACACAAGCACACACGTCTACACACAGACTTTGTGCCTCCTGGTGACATGTTATAGTCACAGCAGCCTCCCGACGGCTCCAGTCGATAGACTTCCATTAGGAGGGGATAGGCTGTCAAAGCAACCCATGACCTCTCTCACCCCTTTGGAGCCTGCTGGCCTCTTCTGTCCGTATCAATATGAATTTTTGCCCCCACGCCTGTCTTCCACCATTTCTTGTGTCCATTAGTCTCAAGTATCTGTTTTCCTCAACTTGTATTATTGATTTCTGCTGGTCTTTTGTCCAAAGTATGTACAATGATCTTAAAACAGACTTTTTGATTTGTTGGATTTCTATCCACTGGGGATTCAGGGTTCTTGTGGATCCTACCCTTTTAATGATCTTCAGGGCTCTGTAACGCTGTTTGAATATTTGCAATATCTCATCACCTTTCATTATTGCTTCAATAACAGCTCTGTTAGTCTGCTAAACAGATGTGTCCGATAGTGTGATGAGAGTTGACAGACATGAACAGATGAGTGGGCATTTTTGAAGTTGGTGAGACGGGACCCTAAAGGTCAAGGCATTTCATCTCAACGACTAGATGAGAAGAGCTGTTGTTGTCATCAACATGGCAGCATGTCACAGCAAATCTGCAATGTTATCACCTCATGAGATGTTGGGAATGCCTCATAGGTTCCCTTCTATATCTTCATATTCAATTAAAGAATAACCCCACAAGTGTTGTGCAAACTAATGTAAATTGTGAAACAGTGATATAATTGCTGAGATCCTTGAATAATAATTGATCAACAAAAATTATGTATATTTTTAAAGTTAAAAATATTTAAAAATATTTTCTTACTTAAAGGTCCTAAAAACAATAACCTTGATTAGCATGGATAATAGACTTGTACTAGATTAGTTTATATTCCTGGACAGAAAAAATAATCTGTAAAGATGTTAGCTTCATGCAATGGCATTTCATCTACAGAATTCAAATTATTCCCATTGCATGCTTCCTAAAAGCAAACCTAAATAGTTAGCTATCACCTAACTATGTAAAATTACATCATTAATTTAAGCCCTGACGTAATACACCTAGCTATTAGCAAGGGAACTATGTTCAAGTAATGTTGAAAGTATGTAAAACAGCACAACTGCATATTTATCATGCTGGCTAGCTAGTTAACAGTTATCACCAAATATGCAATTAGCAAATTATTTAATGTGACTAAGTAGCTAGCTAGTAGGACTATGTCAGTTAAGTTGTTCACTGAGTCATCCACACACTGTCATAACTCATGAGCAAAAACATTGACTTACTTAAAAAATAATAATAAAAAAAAACGGTCAATAATGTGGTTGTGTAAGTTGTCACCCCCGTCATCATGGAGCCTGTGGCAGTGTTCCGATTTTGCTTTCTTGATTGCATATTATAAAGTTAGCCATAGCCAAAAAGGAGTCAACGATAGGTCTATGGAATCTTATTTTTAAAAGGCAAAGATCAGGCAAGGGATATAAAATGATAAAATGTATCTAGAACACTGTAAAGACTATCATTAAGATATGGGGACAAGGTGGCACCACCAGGAAGAAATCAGGAAATTCCTCCAAAAGTGACGACAAGGCAAAGAGAATGTTTTTCATGGAGGCTACCAAGAAGCCATCGGCATCCTTGAAGGAGCTGTTGGAATTTGTAGCAGGAAGTGGGAACTCCATGCATTTTACAATCGCTGCGTGCATATTCTTAACAAGTCAGAGCTGTGGGGTAGGGTGGCAAGATGGAAACCATTTCTCATAAGAATTTCTACAAGTACAGTTTGCAAGAAGACAAATTTAGTCAACCAAAACCATGTTGGAAAATGTTATCAGGTCTGATGAAACTATGGTAGAATTATATATTTTTTTGTTTCCAAACTAGATGTTTGTAGCAAAGCCAACATGACACTG